>NW_010589269.1:584203-606258 GCF_000705375.1 Tinamus guttatus | reverse complement strand
AGGCCAGAGGAAAAAGTGATGGTTAACTGGTTTAAGAGAAAGTTTTCCATGAAATTTATCCATTTTTACAAAAAGACTATTGCTGACCTCTGGGTATGAGGGAGGGAAGAATTCGGTAATCTCTTCTATCAAACCAGTTGATAGAGCTGGAAGAAGTGGGAACGTTTATTTTCTGGCTATATCTACTGGCCAAATAAAGTGTCTCCTTTCTCCTTACAACCTCTTCTTTCTCCTTACAACCTCTCCTTTCACTATATTTCCTTTTGCATTGCATTTTAAAGAAACACTTAGTAGGTGTGGGCATAGTAACCCACACATTCACAGATTTTACCCAGCTGGCTATAAGGAATTAGGTGATTACTTATAAGCCTTATAGCAGGGAGGGATTTGAGAGAGGAGATAGTGTCCCTGCAGTCTGAAGTTGTTGAAACTCTTGGAGCTGTACAGTCTGCCAGTGATCCATTAAAATGGGAGTAGATGGATGGGGAAGAGGCGCATTTGTGAAATTCCATCAAAGAGAGGGCAAGAAGCTTCAATTTCTGCTGATGATGCCAGGGAAGCTGCTATAGTGATTCACAGAAAGTCTTAATGAGTTCATAGTGATTGCTAAGGAACATGATCTGAAATGCCATCTTTGAGATTTGTTTTAGCAGTGCCAAGGAACACTGGTAGTTGGTAGCCCTGGGCCAGTGATGCTGGAGTGTTGCAGTAACCTGAGCCTTGCAGAGTTGTAGGAATGGAAGATCTGTTCAATGACTTAAAATCTTCTGGATCTGCTCGGGTACCCTGAAAGGCTTCTGTTTTCTGAAAAGTCCTTCTCAAAAATCAGTAGCAGTGATAGCATTTCCAGCCATTTTTCTAGAATTTAAGATATGCAAAATCAGTGGCTGCTATAAGAGAGTTTAACCCAGTGCTCCTATATTAAGGCTGAGGACACTGTTTCTTACAGAGACTCTGTGTCAAAGCCAGAAGGAAATACTATTTATTTAATAGTCTAACAGTTCCGTATATGATTAGGCATGGGTGTATTGCTTAAGAGTAATCAAACATGTTTTCTGCTTTAAATGCACTGTAACTTCGCTTAAACTCTTCTGACAGGGACAAATGTTTCTTTCAGCTGTGCTCTCTCTGTCACAGCAGTTAACACCTTGAGTATATAGGGCCCCGTGGGCTGGATTTTGTTGGTCTGGTAAGGTGAATGTCACATCACATGTGGTCTGTTTCAAATGAGTAGCCCAAGATGAGCAAAACTTTCGGGAAAGAACTTTGTTTGCCTTCAGAAAAATTCTAATATAAGCCCATTGCTCTTGCTGATTAATGATATTCTAATAGCTTTAGATGTGTTTTTACTTCACTTTTATGCTGACTTCTCTTGCAAATGCTGGACACAGGTAGAAGGAAAGCGCTAGTTACAAATTTGCTACAGAAAACTTTTTTTTTTTCCCACTTTTTTCTTGAAAGGCCTTGGTGTGTGCCCTGCATTGTGTGATGGATGCCAATGCTTTATTGGGGTGATGTATGCCCTAAATGTATGAGATGGTATAGTGAAATCAAGCAAGTTGAGATCGTGTTTTCAATTACTTTTTTTTTTTCTGTTGCACTATTTGCTTATATGTATATGTTTTTGGTCTTTGGCAATTTTAAATTAAAGCAGGTATTGCATTTAATTAATTGTTAGATGTAAAGCACACTTACTTTGTATTTGGAAGATTTATTCAACTTAACTCTATACTTGCCAGGAATATAGAAACTCATTATATTACAATTTAATGGAGTTAGCACCAGCTGTTAAGGCATTAATGGCAGATCTAGTAGAACATGGCATACATCAGATAATATATTTAGGATTTAAATATGATAATATTTAAAACTTCTTAAAATCATAGTCTGTATTAAATTTCAAAATACTATATAGCTATTTTATCCGTTTGGTATTTAAAAGATGTCTAACTTGCTTTCATGAGGTAAACTGCTTGACACAAAAGTCATTATCTTAAATACCTACCCTCCTTTTGTGGTGTAAAAATTTTACAACACATTTTAACTATTTTAGCATTATATGAGATAGTTCTGATTATCTTATCTGTAAATGATAGTTCCATCACAGCAGAAATTTTTTCTACATTGCCCGGAGAAGTTTACCAAGATTTTGTGACCAGCGTGGGGAAAAATGTGTCAGTGTTTCCCCTCACCTGCCAGTATCCTAAAATGTAATGGGTTTAGGACATGTTTTTAGTGGATGGTAAGGATATATCCAAACCTTCATTTACCCTATGGAAGACTTAAGCCTTTGAAATGCTCAAAGGCGCATGTTTTTCCATTCAAATATGCTATAACTCCTCTCCCTCCCCAATATTTCATGTTTTTCGATCTCTCATCTTTCTGTGTCTTTATTTTCTTATACTGATTATTTAGTAGCTTTGGGCTGCCTTTTTTTTTTCTCTCTCTCTTTTCTTTTTTTTCTTTTTCCTCTTTTTCTTTCTCCTTCTTAACTCTTCCTACCTGTATCCTGGAGGTATTTCAAGTACTGTGAAGTGAGGAGTCTTATATTGCACTGAATGTGGCAAGATTTGTGACTTTTCTAATAAGTGGTGACAGTGTGTTCAACATCCATGCCCCTTCTGCCAAAAAATCTGTGTTTTCTATTCTTTGCAAGTGTTGCCGTTCTTGCAGTAAAATTTTATTATTCCTCATGAAAGTTTTTGCATTATTGGAAACCCAAGCATTAAAAAAATCATGAAGTGAGCTGCAAATCACCTGATTATTTTTTTTTGTTTTGTTTTTGTTCTTTTTTAATGAATCCATTGCAGTGTCATAGCAAAGAGACTTCACCAAGGAAATGTAGGTCAAGATGGTGTTTTGGAGAGGGACAGGAGCTTGCCTTGCCCCTGCTCCTGTGCACAATATGGGTGCTGTATGGCCTAGTGCTGAGCCCAAGCTCATGAGTTGCTCTGTCTGCAGAGACAGACGGACAGCCCTTCCCTGAGGAAGACCACAAATGTTGCCGAGCTCATGGTTCATTCACAGGAGTTTTCAAGATTTATGCCGAGAGGCCCTGTTTGAGACAAACAAGTTTGCTCTGCTGTAGTTGGCCTAGCGCGGCCTGGAAGATCACGACTAGGACATTGAATGTGAGCCCGTCTCGAGAGGGGATCTGGGATGCTGTGTTTCTATCAGGTTGTCCTCCGAGCCTGCAGGCTGCCACATTCGGTACAAGCTGGAGCTTTTTCTGTGTGAAGAAGCTTGCAGTGACATGAAGTCATAGCATCAGAATTAAAAAATGGTGCTTGCCAAAGACAGAGGGGTTCAGTTTGGCTTCTGCTAAGACAGATTTTTAACTGTTTTTAATTAGTTTAGTACATGTTTTCATTTATCATATTGAGCTGAGTACATCTTGTGTTAAAGGACTGAAGAACATGATGTGAGATTGCACTTAGGTTAAAACAATGAAAAGCTAATTAGATAAAATAACTATAATATATTAATATTTATGTGTTATGTCGGTTATGGAAGTTAGGTTAATCTAAAATTGTGCTTAATAGAATTGCAAGTGCTGTCTGACTCCTCCATAGAACATATAGGGCATCGACAGGGGATTTTGCTGGAAATCCAGGAAATCTGCATTACAATGTGATGTTTCCTGCTGGGAGGATCCTGTAAAGCAGGGGAAAAAAAAACACCCAGTGACTGGTTGCTTCTCCTCATTATTTCCACAGGAATGCAGTTCCTTCGGGTGCTGGGCAAAAGCAGGTTTTCTTTTTCTCTTTTTGCTTGCTCCCCAAGACCCATATGGACACGGCTCTTCCTTGTCATGACCCCTATGGAATACTTGACAGGTGTGAGCAGCTCATGTTGACTTCCCACGCTACAAGCTGGCTTTACTCTTCAGCAATAAAAAGTATTCCCAGTCACCGATTACAGTTTTACGCTGCTTTTTCCTTTGAATGCACAGTTTTTTATGCATATATATCCCTATTCTCCCAGATTACTAAGGGCTGAAAGAGTAAACTTATGCAAATACGTGTAGCACAGCACTTGTTTTATTCATCTTCAGAAAAAAAAAATTGGAGGTCACTTCATCAGATTGCCTTATCCTCTGTGACCATCTTGTTCCTAGCAATTTGCATTAAAAAAAGATTTTAAAATATTTACTCTTCTTGTTTTGAAGATGCAATGCTGACCCTTGAAATAGGGCCATTTCTGTAACTAAGTGATAGGAGTCTGACTTGAGAATTCTTCACTTGCCCGGAAGAATGAAGCTTTTGATAGCTCTAGTTAGCGGACACTGAGTGTGTTTGTGTATAAATGGGTTCATTGCTATTCATGTTTTCAGATTCTTGAACATTTTAAAAAGATGTTCTGCAATATTCCTTTGAAGAAATGGCACTCTCAATAAAAACGTTGAAGCTATAAATGGAGATAATCTTCCCCAGCTCTTGTTTGAAAAGCACAGAGAGTGCTGCAAGGATATCTCAGACCTCCGGATTGCCTTGCAGCTTAGAAACCTTTGCTGCTCTGTGACAAAGTCGTGGTGATTTGGAGGGGTATTTTAATTTTTGGCATGCGCATCATCGCACCAAGTGAAGATAAAGAAGATTTAGATCTTGGCTATTATATTCTAAGCAGGTTACCAGTATGTCTTTGTGAAACGGGTACATTTTGAATTGTCTCCCTGCCAAGGCATATTCCAAATGTACTATGAGAGAGACATGTATAAAAGTATATATGGTATTTTACTGTGGTCTGAAAAATATTTCTCCTCTGAATTATTTTATATGTTGCTTTCATTAAGTAAAGCTAGAAATATTTTTTTGCAAACTGGTGCTGGTGATTGGCCAGCAATATTATGCATAATAATATCTTAACATAATTTTGAATGGGATATAAGAACATTTTTTCTTTTTCTCAGAAGAGAATTAAAATACTAAAATGAATAAAAATAATAGAGACCACAAATATATATATGGAGACCACAGATATATATATATATATATATAAAAGGTCTTCTTAAATATAGTAACCAGCTTGCACTTAAAAATGCAAAACAGTTTGAATTAATTAAAAATACATGTCTTGGGATGCATATTATTTTTAAAATTTGGAACACTAAGTGATTATAGCTTGGTATCTGTAAAGCTTGTGGCTATTCAGGGCACAGCACACTTCCACAGAGCTTTATTTTTCAAATTGTTTTATTCAGTATTATTTAAAAACTACTAGAAAAACAGGTAAAAGCATAAAATACATGTATATCTGTATGGGTATATCTGCATGAGTAAATAAGATTACTTATAAGCAAAAGCATCTCTTAACATACATATATGCAGACTAAAATTCTAACATAACGATTCAGATTATAGTCTGAAACATATATAAAGTATACAATATAAGTATTATGCACATCTATCTGACAGAAAAATATAAATGTATATCACTATGAAACAGAAAGCACATGGCATCTCCATTCTGCTCTAGATTGTAAGGCTTAGGAGTTAATTTAGGGCACTTGATGTGAATGCGCTTTTTTTTTTTTTTTTTTTGCTGATGGCATGTCACATTTTGGATGATGCATAACCACATTGGTAGAAAAGTATATTTAAATGTTTTGGATATCTCTAGGAGTGGGAGTTTTGTCAGATAATAAAGATTGTGTGTTTTGGCCCTAATTCTGTTAAAAATAAATTACATTTTTGTCTAATGTAAAATTAAAATGAATAAACATCATAAAGCTCAGACCTATTCGAGTGGCTGTTTGAAAATTCCTGAGATGTGACACAAGGGAACAGCTATCATCCCAGTGCAAAATGTGCCGAGCTATTTTCAATGGAAAATGAAGAGCAGAAATAGAGGACTGAAATAACAATAGGCTGATTGCTTTCATTTTTTGTGTGTAGTTTAACATTGCATTAAAGGGAACAACTGAGTTTCTACATTTTTCCTATTTTCTTGTCATGGATATATTAGCATTACATGATGCATACTAATTATAAAGTTGGCTGTAACAAGAGTTCCTCTTGTGAATCCATTTAAGAACTGATTGTTTACTATCTTTTTCTGTAAGTATAAAATTTTAATTATGCCACTGACAGGAACTGTGCGTGATACAGTGCTCTACATTTATCACTGGGAGAGGGCCAGTTGCAGAGCTGTTTGACTTTGGAGAAATCCTGATGCGCTTGCAATGTTGAGCAGCAGGTGCCACATTATTATGTACAGAAAAGCAATTAGGAAGCATATTGGATGAATGGGGAGTGCATTAATATTAGCAAGTACATTTGTCAGTGGTTTTGATGCGAGTCTTTTTCTTTTCTTTATGCAACATTAAGATTGTGGCTCTCATAAATTCTCCCCTTAAATTGCCATCTGTTCCCTTGTCATGCAGTAGTGAGGTAGAGAAAAGTTTTCTTGACAAAATGAAAAGAATTTCTTTTATTTAAAGTAGAAGCAAAGGAGCCTCCACAAAGTAGGAGAATTGTAGGTTATGCAATTGAGCTTTGTATGTGTTAAGTAATTGCTGTTGAATGTAACATTAACTATGGAACAATTAGGGGTTTTTTTCTCCTCTTCTACTTTTTTCAATCATTTTTGTGTATTTTTAAAATGCAACATGAAACAATTCTAACTAAATTGTTCAATAAGTGCGGATGGCTCAAATTGGGTGCGTTGAGTGCTCTGCTTCAGTGTTTTGGTGAGGATCAGGAATGTTTGGTATGCACCATGACCCCCTTTCCCGTGCCTTGCTTTGCAGAGCAGAGCAGTTTGGCCTGGCCGTGAACTGGATTCCTTCTGGGATAAATGAAAAGCAGAGATGTGCCCTGTGTATGCACCTATCATTAATAAGCATTGGGACCAGGCTAAAGCTCACCCTAAGTAATCTTCTTGCTCCAGAGCATGAGTGGTCCTCAGCATCAGTTCTTGCACCCTGGAGAGCTGGTTCATCTGCAATGGGGTACGGGGGTTCTTGCAAAGGTAGATGTGGTGTCCATGTCTTCAAGGCCTTGTATCAAGTTCCTCTACAACTTCAGTGAAAATTTTACCTGAGGAGGAATTGCAGGGATAATCTATGGATTTAATGGGTTGTCAAGGAGGAGGGAATTTAGGTGACCATAGTTTGGGATTGTCACCTTCAAAACCAGAGTGACAAAGTATCTCAGACTTCAGTTCAGACCGTGAAACAGTGATGTCTAGATAAGCTACCTAAGATCTTAAAGTTGCTGAGCTCTGTATGAAAATTGCTATTTATTTCAAAATAGGTTTTGTTTTACGGCCTTTACAAAATCTCTGCGTATCCTTCTGGTAAGGGTATTTGCCTTGGGGAAAGACTGGCATGTGCCCCTTTGAGGCCACCTTAACAGATTGTTTTACGGCCTTTACAAAATCTCTGTGTATCCTTCTGGTAAGGGAAAGACTGGCATGTGCCGCTTTGAGGCCACCTTAACAGGAAGCTTGGAAATCACTGGAAAAGAAAGGCAGAAAACAATTTTTAAAAATACTAGCACAGTAACAGAGAGGATATTCTGCTTTTATGGAGACATGCAGGAAAGATAAATTATTTTTGGGTACCTTTGTTGTGAGAAAATAATGAAAAGGGAAATGAATATATACTGCTCTCCTGTGCATATATTGTGTTTCTTCAGCCCTTCATTGCAAATTTATTTACTTCGATGAATGCAGATTGATATAAAACTGGAATCACTCATGGCTGAGGCAGGACGCAATCATACAAAGACATATCTCCTGACAACTTAAGTTTTCACGTGCTATTTAGCCTTCTCTGTGTGTGTGTGTGTGTGTGCATGCGTGTGTGTTTGCCTTTATGGAGAGAGCAACAGGGTGATTCGGGCTGTTTGGGTTCCCCATCCTACTTCTGATTTTTGTTGTCTTTTTCCCATAGTTGCTTTTCCCCTCCCATCTTGTAGCACACATCATGTTTCCTGTTTTCCCGACGCTGCCAGATTGAGCCTTCCTAAACCAGTCACTGTATCTTCTTGGTCCCAAGCGCATTGCGAACCCCTTCACTTCAGAAAAGAGCTCATCATACGTGGCCAGGCTGCATCTGTTCAAAAAAGAGCCCCAAACCACACAGTATTCATTTAAACAGCTTTGATAGGAGTGAATTCATTTGAGATTCATATGGATGTCATATAGTGTGAGTTACAGTGTAAGCATCAGTTAATGGACACTCACGGTGAAGTGTTCGCTATCAAATAATACATCACCAAGCTACATGAAGTGGTTTATGTATTTTTTTTTTTCTTCCATGATTTCATCATGGCTAAGGAAGGCATCTAACAGTAAGATTGCTTGGCCTCATAGGATATTTCTTTAGCAACCAGCATTGCTTAATGTTTTATTAATGTATTTTTAAATAATTTATCTTGAAACCTTTGTTTAATGGATGTATTTTTATTCAGAATTTGATACCAGAGAAGGTAGGTCTGACAGTTCAGATTTGCACTCTGGCAATATTTCTCTTCTGAACTTTTTTTTTTTTAGCTCTCTTAGGTAAACAGTAATTTCACATCTTTTTCATCTCTATTTTTAATTACATGGTATATCATTTCAAGCGACTTCTGATGATATTTAACAAATGTATTAGGCAAAGTGGCCAAGGGTATCTTTTCCTCCGGGTGTATTTCAATTTCTGCCAAATGTGATGAAGGTTAAAAAAAAAAAAAAAAGAATGTCAGAATGTGCAGCAGTTTCCCAGGACAAGGCGGGATGAGAGTCACCTCGCTGCATGCGGGGACCGTGCTGGGAGCGGGCAGGAGATCGGGCTGTGCAGTTTCTTTTGGGCCCTGTCCCTGTCGGGAGCTGTTAGCAGAAACAGGAGAGGAGATGGCAGTGGGGCCACTGGGGAGGAGGAAGTTCCTCTATTGATAAATAGATATTTCATGATTAGGAAGAGAGAGATGAACATGCTGAAGGTCTCAGAGAGGAAAACTCCTCCCTCCCGATATATTGGTCCAAATGCCCAGAGTTTGTGTTCCACCTTTAAAAATACATGGAGAATAAAAAGAGAGGAAAAATTAACCTGTATTATGTACATTCGTGAGGTCCTTATGTTGTTCCAATGTCTCTGTCGAGTTGCTGCGTACTTAGCTCACTGAACGTTTCAGGCAGGGTTTTAACCAAAAGGAAGAGGTATAAGGTTGAGCTGTCATTTTGGGCACCAGTCTCTCTAAACATAGGTGAATACCCTGTTCTCGTCTCTAACTTTTAAAAATCCAAACACGTGTGTCCAGCCTGTATTTTGCCGTGTTTTATTCAGGTTTAAAAATAGTGTTGCATTCACCGCATCTTCCATTGTGCAACGTGGCAATGTCTGAACTAAAGCCCCACCGTGGGAAGACGACACTTTGATGCGGGTGTCGCTTCGAGTCTTAATGGCCCCCACTGCCCCATGAAAGCCACTCGTGAACTTTAGGGTATTTACCTTGCCTAATGGGAAATGTTTTCCCCATTTTTCTGCGGTGACATTTTTGTACGGCACAATGTTTTCCGTGTGTTCTTTTTCTATTTAAAATTTAAAGAGCCGCATTTGGGAGAGGAACAATGTAGGTAAAAGAGACCCCTGGAGTGTGTCTGATGTGATAGTTCTCTTCTGTGGCACCATTTTTCCTCCTGCTGCGGGAGAGCTAAATGATAGTGCCTTATACCTTACTGAATAAAGCCTAACACTGTTTCCAGCTGTGAACATGTGATCAGGTTTTGTGTTTGATTTTTGCACGCAAGTGTACTACTGCCAGCATACCCACACACTCCTCTGCAAACACTCCGGATGGGAATTATTGTTGACTCAGTCATTAATCTAGCCTCAATTAATCACATTAAGTATTAAGGTGCCTTTCCTGTTCACAGAGGTACAGCAGCCTTTTCTGTTCTACTGGAGTGAGGAACTGCTGCACGACTAATTTACTTTCTGGCTAAAAATGTTGAAAGATGTGTTGAGATATGTTGTTATATGAAAACCGAGCATAGCACTATTGTCTGATCCCCAAACCCTCCAAGGATTACGCAGTAATCCTACTGATATTGTTGGGAATAACGGCTCTAAGATCTAGCCCCTAATTGTCACACATGTACCAAGAGTAACATAACATTTATTCTGGTCTTTCATAAATGTTTTTTTTCTTTTTTTTTTCCTTATGCAATTTATCTTTTCAACGCTGCTCATAAAACATAACAATGCTTTAGTTGGACCCTGACTTTTATTTCAATGCTACTAGGGCGATTATGACTAAATGTCTTCCTTAACTGGAAGATTAAAGAAATTAAAATCATACCTGTTATTTTACCCCCCAAAAAATTGGAGCTATTGTTGTGAAAGCTGAAGACCTGCACTTGTATTCTTCAAGAGTGCAGCATGTCTTGTTTGTTAAACACCCAGAACTCATAATATCCTTCTCTCTGGCTCACTGAACAGCAGAAAAAATGGGTCCTGAAGGAATACATTCAGAGACAAAGAAGAAAAGTTATTTTATTTTTAGTGATCAGATGGCATAATTGTTGGTTGGTGTTAAGTGGTTCTGAATATGAGGGGAGGGGGGGATAATTTCTGAGTAAATGAGCAACATCTGAAATCACCAAGCGGGGCCTGATCCTTTTAGCACCAGCAGTGGTGCAGTTGTGCCATTTATTTCCTTTTTTCTTTTTTTTCCCCCCCTTCTTTCCTTTTCTTTCTTTCTTTCTTTTTTTTTTTTCCTTTTCCTTTTTTAAGAAAAGGAAAAGCTAGCGGCTGTCATGAAAGACTCCCACTCCTCAGAGCGAAGCAGCTTGCTCCCTGCAGGCTCACTGGATCTCGGTGAGTGGGACTACTTGGACTTTCAAGACTGTTTGCCAGGCTTTGTATTAGGCACTCACAGACACCCCTAAGTTCAAGTAATGCTGAGAGCCTGATGGATCCCTGTCACCAGCAGGCGAGATCACTCACAGCACAGGACAAGCCAGGCTTGCAGTTCAGAAGTTCAGCTTGGTTCTGTGGTGTTGGCCATTAGTGTTGGTTAAGTGTGGGTTGCATTTTATGTCATTTTCCTTCTGTTGCATAACGAGGATAGAAGATTTTTGAACTCTGGATCGGTTAGGGATGGCCGTATGGATGTATTTCTAAATTAAAATTTTGCTTTGTGAAAAAATCTAGATTTGGAAAGCTCATAATAGAAGTAGCACATGTAAAATGCAAGTAATGATTGGCAGGTCTGTGAAGGCAGCAGCAGCAATGAGCATGTAAAATAGCAGCTATTCGAAAGCTCCTATCACAGAAAGTTCCTGATGCTGCAACAAGCTCCAGGTAGACCACTCCATTCTCACATCTGTCTTTGGATCTCCGCAGGATCAGGATCTTAGGTAAGATGTATCTAAAATAAGAGATCTAAACCAGTCCAAACTTGACCATGTTTTCTAATTCTAACAACATCACAAAGATCAGTGCTATTACTGGTTATTGTAACCTCTTTACCCAAGTCTTCGTTTGGAAGTTTCTGCAGTGAAACTTGCCTTAGAATATTGTTTGCTGCTTGTTATCAATTTTTCCTCCTTTTAGTTGGAGAAAGGATGAGCCAGAACAAGGAAAGATTAAAGGCTTTTTCTTTCTTAGTTTTTCTCTTCCCCTTTATTGGGGATTTGTATGTGTTCTTGGTATTTTACTGGTTAGCAAGGCTGTCTTCATGCTGTTATGTCTGAACTGGCTGAGTTCAGACATTTGAGAGGTTTTGCAGGGCTTCTGGCAGAAAATTGTAACTTCTAGATCTAGATCCACTCCTCATTACCATCAGCATTGAACCTCCTGCTCACTTTATAGGAACTGAATCATACTGTTGACCCTGGTCATAGTTGTCTGACCTAAAGCTGTGTACAGTCACAGCTTTAAGAGCAGAAGAAGAGACAGATGATTTCTGCCAAGATAATTTCTGAAGAGAGCAAAGCTGTGGTGCCTGAGACAATAGTGACCTTAGCAATGTTCATATTGACAGTAATAAATTGGAGCACAGTGGAGTAAAGAAGACAGTGCAGGAGGTAGCATCAATCCCTGCATACAGAGAATTAAGCATTTTTCTCCTTGTGAAATAGCAATTGGCTGCAATTCTATCCTTTCCTCTTGTGTATTTGTGAAAGGCTGTTCATGGACTACATAGTGACATCACTAAAAATGACTTTTTTTTTTTTCTCCCATCTTTTGCTGAAGGTAGTGCTTCTGTTTTCCATGGGATACTTTTCCATGACTCAACAGAGAACCCCCTTGTCCTGAGTATTTGCATTCTCGTGGTTTTGCACCATGTGACTAATTCTTTGAATCTCATTTTCAGGGTCCCTAAACATCTCCAGCTGAGCTGAATAGAGCTGCTGTCACTCAGCAAGCTGTTTGTGACCCAAAGTGGGCATCTCATGGTAGCAGGAACTTAAGGAAGGGCAGTCTTGGTATGCAAAGTCACATGTACATCTACTTGAATGCAGTTAGTAATATCATTTTTAGGTGATAGCATTTTCTTCTCCCCTTTAGAAAAATTGTTTCATATGTAGCTGTTTCGAATAATTTACATGTGTCCTCAGATAGCAAGAGAGCAACACTACTTCTACTGGCTTTCTGGGGATCTCCGGACTGCAGCAAGTCTACATGTAAATCAGTTTATTGTGGAAATAGCACTACTCAATAATTACTTCTGCGGTCCTCTTAAAACCCCATCGGAGGCCTTCATTCAGAGCAAACACACTACAAAGCATGTCTCGCAAGAAAATCAGCACCTTAAAAAATCATGTCTGTCAAGAATACAGAGCATTAATTTATAGCTCAGAAAAATGACTCCTTGGCCTGCACATGTGGAAAAAGGCTTCAATTTGTGTATGGTCACTACTGGTTGGTACCTGACAACTCTTCTGAACTCCTGCCTTCCTAGAGGCAGCGCTTTAAAACTATCTCAATTTGGAAGCAGAGTTGCATGTACTGTTTGACAACTGGGGCATTTTGTCTGTCTTTTATCTTCCTAAATGATATATAGTCTGCAGAAACCTTTTTCTAGATCCTTCAGAAAAAAAATATAGCAGGAATTTTGCAAATGGTGAATTTATTCACTAGATTTATTTGCTGGATATTCTTTGATTTTTTTGCTCTAATGTAAATCACTCATGTGAAAATATTTTAAAAAAGATCTAGGAGGACTGGATAGGTAGTGAATAAGGCCAAGGTGCTGAACACTAGAGAAGTGAAGGGTAGGCCTTCACAAGAACATTTCCGTGACTGTGAACCTAATGAATCCTAATGTCTTGTTATGAGTTCCTGGAACACCAAAGCAGGATTTGAATTTACCGAAACACCTTTTATTGATTTAATGCTTGACTTTATATTTGCTGGAAATCTGCATGTCTGATAGCATACTGACAGGCACAAACACAACTGTGAGGAATCCTGGACAACCTCTGGAATGAGCTGGAAAACCTGATTCTGTGCCATTCCCTTGGAGCTGAAATGTGTGGTGTTTCTGTTCTGTATGTAGTCAGAAATTTATTTTGTCAAGTGATTATATGGCTGTTTTAATTAAAGTAGGTCTGGCATTATTGGGTGACTGGAAGAAAAACTGAGGATTTTGTTAGCGTTATATCAATTTCAACTTTCTCAATATGTAATAGTTCAAGCAATAGGTTTTAGAGGCAGAATCCACTCATTTAAGCTATCATAGAAATCAATCAATATTGAAGTCACTGGAACTTTGGCAACAGCTGAAAATTTGCATTGAGGTCTTTTAACCACTGGGTTGCAGGATCAATGGTAGCAGGGAGCTATACTTAACGAAAATTGTTACCACGTGTTCTCTGCAGAGTGAGTGAAATAATTTGGCAGTCATTCTGGTTTTTAGTAGGTATATGTCTACCTCATATTGTATGTAATTTCCAACTGAAGAAAGGTGAACATCCAACATGGAAAGAAATTGAACTCTTCTTTTACTGGCTAGTTGGTGAATAAGAAAAATTTTGCTCACCTGGCTAGTTGGTGAATAAGAAAAATTTTGCTCCTTACCATGTATGCATGTTACATAAAAGTCCATTTTCTCACAAGGGTGAGGATATGTCCTGGCAGGGTTCTATAGAGGACTGTATAAGGGGCATAGGAGCACTATTTTAGCTACATAATACAGATGGTGATTCTGCTGACCTATGCTTATATAAAAATCGGGCAAAAGTTCATGTAAAAGATCTGAATAGTTGGAGGGGAAAAATCAGATGACTTAAAATATTCTTTTGACCACTATTATCTATGTGTTAGAGAGGATTGTGAAGGTTATGCAGAATGTAACTTCACCTGATTTTCCCCTGAGCAGCCTAAGATGTTATCTTAACTGCATTTCTTCGAGGGCTTTTACAAATATGTAGGTATGCTGTGTTTGTATAATTATAAAATCAAGAGTGCAGTTATGCTCTCTCAATTGTGTAGCTGGATAAAAATGATGAGAAATGATGAATAAAAGAAGCAAGAAAGAAGAGGGACAACAAGTAGCTATAGGTTCGGCAGTCAGTTGATGGCAGCTACTGAAAGTTTCATCAGTTGCAGTCTCCGTGAAGCAGATAGGTTTGATAGATGATATGGAAAAAATTGTTTGAAGGGTTTCAGGCCTTTGAAGAGAAAAATAACAAAGTAAGCCTGGAAGGTGTGGCTGCTGGCCAAGGGAAATGGGGTTAATGCGCGACTAGCTTGGGATATGGAGCAGTTTCCAGAAGGAGAGGTAGCAGCTGGTGACAAGGAAAGGTAGGCAGGGTAATGTGTCGATAGGAGCTTCTGTGGAGGAGTGCTAAAAACAGTACAAAACACCCAAAATAGCAGGAAAGGATGTGGCATGTCATCAAGATGCCCAGGGAGAAAGTCATTTAAAAAGCAGACAAACCAAGTATGCATTAACCCTCAGAAAATGGAGCAATATCCACAATTCTACACAGGGACCAGTTCCCAAAATTTCAAACCTTGCCATCAAAAGCATTTTGCTCGGTGATCTGCTGTCAGGAGCCTGTGGTGCAGCACGGGTAGTTTGGGACTCCTCCGACCTGAGATTTCCACCTACAGTGGCAGAGAGAGAGAAGAGGCCTCCCAGCTGAGAACATCCCCTCAGCACTGGTGAGCTGGCCTGGAATCCACACCAAGGGTGAGGATGAGACCTGGGAATGTGAATGATTGGGGGAAGCTGTCAGGAACCTGTGTGGCAGGAAGGGGCTGCTGTGCTGTCCCTCTGGGGGAGCCGTTGGCTTGGGGAATCACTTAATTTCATGCCTGAAGTGATAGTTTTCTTCTACAGAAGAGAAAACTTCTCTCCTTTCAGCTTCCTAAGAGAGGCTTTCGAGCGTGAATTGAGCGATGCTTCTTCTGAATTTGCAAATGGTTTGAAACAATAGCTCAGCAACGCACATGCATTGTCCCCTCTAATCATAACAGGCTGTTAACTATAAAACCTAATTAGGCAGTTCAACAGTTAATAACAACCCATCAGTTAGCAGAAACATCAAGATAATATGTTTGTCCTGTTGTCCCAGCCTACCTTCCCAAGCTCTCTACGGTATGGAAAGCCGAACCATTGTTTGCTGCTGGGATCTAAGATTGCAGTTACACAACTGGACAAAATATTAATGCAAGAACTTTCAGGCACACTGAAAATTGACATTGCATGACTACTAGGAATAAAAATTATTTTGCTGTCAAGATATTTTGCTGGGTTTAGAATATTGACTGTTTGAAATTACCAATCTCAATAAAACTTCAATTTCTCGAGTTTAACAGAATCATCCTCAAACTGAGTGTTCTGTCTCAAGGATTGCCCATCTCAAAGACTGTAGACAAACTGCATTGTCCAAACCCTCTTCTTCCTCTGCTGATTTTGCTGGAATCTTCCAACCCCTTTATGTGACCTCTTTTTTTGAGTCTCTAAAGCCAGAATTCACCGCCATCTTTGTCTTTTGACAAGCATTACGTCACTTTATCACCTTCAAAGATGTAGCCACCACTCTTACTGTGTGTATAATATCACCAGTTTGAATGCAGCAAACCTTTTCAGCTTATTCTCTCCTGGTAAGATCTCTGTATAAAATTGCTGTATTAGCAAAATCATTTTTTAAAAAAGCTCTGAATTGAAAATATTACTGGTAAATATATATATATAGGTAAAAAACAAGCTGAATTTTGCATAAGGTAAGGGCATCATGACAAGTCCTTGCAATTTCAGCTCCTAATCTCTTTTGCCTGTTTCTAAAACAAAGCTGAAGGATGTGCTGCCTTAGTATAGATGAGTTATTATCTTCTACTTCTGCTGCAAAATACTTGAGATATGCCATGATCTTCTCTAGATGCACTAGTTTGCTTTTGTTATTCGAGCATTACCCCCATTTTATCACTTTCTTCATGCACTAATAGTCTTTTTTATATTTTGGATTCTTGCTTAGTTTTCTAATTAATGTAATTAATGCCATACATACATTGATGCTGTATTACTGTTGATTGACATCAGTGTGCCTCTGCAAAAGATGAAATAGGTCTACCATGGATTGCATTTTGTTATGGAATTAATTTGCAAGTAATGAAGAAATAGGCATCTTAGACTTGCCAAATCATGCTGCTATGCTTGTGAACTGGATAGGAAAAACAGAAATGCCAGTAGTGCAGTAACCTGTGTCCTTTAAAACTACGCCTCTGCAAAGGACTTTATTCTACACCTTTAAATACTGTTCGCTTGTGCATGCTTTAAAAAGCTTTGCAGGAATTGGAATGTGAATCTCTACGCATTTTTCCTAGTCAACAAGAGGTAGATGTAATATGAGAAGCTCTTACTGAAGCATAGCTGTGAAAAATTACACTCTCATTATGCTGATCTAGGAAGTGAAATCCCAGCAAGAGACTCCAGGCAAGGTGAAATATGTCGGGTAAATATGTTGACACGTGCTCTAGGCATCCCTGCTTGAGCCAGGGGGATTGGACTAGACCATCTCTAGAAGTCCCTTCCAACCTTAACCACTTTGTTATTCTGTGTAATAGGTCATTTTGCTGCTTTTAGGATAGGTGGTTAGAGAGGGCTTGAGTAGATGTATGTTGTCCATCTCATTCTGTCCATAAAAGCTGAGCAAGCAATGTAGGAACATATTCATCTGCACGTCATAAGAAGAATCCATTGTGGTAAATGGCCTTCTTCTAGGCAGTATCATATTATTGTTATTATTTTTTTTATTTGGTGGTTTGAATTATTTTTGACTTAGAGAAAACAAGAATTAAAATTTGAATTTTTGTTGTTTCATCTGACATAAAGGCCCAGATTTACAGAATCCCTTGGGATTGTCTTGGGAGATGTTGCAAGGACTTGAACTATAATGAGATTGCTAATCTGAAATTAACAGGAGTTTGGTTTTCTAAACACTGTTGTAAGACTTTCATATACGGCATATTGCCGTTAAAGCAATTTTGTGGTATCTACCAGCAGCCGTAGTTGGTTCTCCACTCCACTTTGCAGATCACCTCTCCCTGCCCTGAATTTCCTAGGGTTAAGGGTTGAGGTGTCCAAGGATCTCTAATGACTACAAGCTGTTTCTGTAAATTCTGAGATAACCACAGCAAGACAAGGTCTTAATCATAAGAGAGAACTTATGCAGCATATAGTACAGTCATCTTTGTTTTCTGGGCAATTCACTTCCTACTGAGTCATAATACATGGTGCGAACTATTAAATTGCTGAAAACAGTTTTGCAGTACCTGAATTTTATTTTGCTGGTTCTTGAATCTTAGTATCTCTCTCTGGCATGGAAAAAGGGTCACAGCATGATGTGAGGACCGTTTTTCATTCAAGTGCCATCACTTTGTACCATAAAACAGTGTTGTTCTATTTCAAGTAGTGTTGACATGCTGCTGTGACCTACTGATGGAGCTATATAACATAAATGGCCCAAAGGATTTTTTTTTCTCCTTCCAGCAGTCTCCCAAAGGCTTAGAGTGGGCAAAGCACATTTGTAGTTAGCTGTAAGCCAACGAGCCATCCTGTTAGCTTTAGTGGAGGAGTTCTAGGGTTTATTGCTAAGCGAGTGCCTGTGTGTTTTGCACATCAGGCTGAAGTTTGTAACCCTCTTGCCCTCGGGCATACTGACCACATTTATTCTGCCTTTGCTAGAGAAGGTCACAACCAGAGGTGGCATGACTTTAGAAACTCCTGTAGCGTTATTTATAATTTAACGCTATCAGGCTGTGACCAATAACTGTAAAGGACAATTCTTGCTGTTCACAGTAAGCCCAGAAGTCTTGGGGCGAGAGCGGGATGTCTCTGATAATTTCTGATGAATCACGATCTTTCACATCAGGCAATGTCGTGTGTCAGCAAGTTGTGTCCTGACAAACTGTGCCACTGTAGCTGAGATAACGAAGTGTGATGTTCAAGATTTTGTCCTGAAAGCAACAACAACAAAATGCCTCTGTATTGGGTCACTGCCATCAGCTGAAATTTATTGCAGTTGAAAGAAGCTGGGCAGATGTTAAAACACTCATACTACCCATGAGCCAGGGGGTTCCTCTGTTTATTGTGTCCCGGCTGCTTGGCACATTCTTGTGACACACAACAAACCCCCATTATGAAGGATTATATGATGAGGCAACAAGCATGTGAAAGATAGCAACCAAATGGTGACTCCCAATTACATGAAAAATTACTATAATCACCCCTGCTGTAACACCCGTCTGTTGGCAAAGTGGTTGATCCCCTTGAAAAGCTTTAGAAGACCCGCTGTATTAAATAAAAATCTCAGTTCTGTGTGTAATCATAAAAATTAACACTGTCACTTTAAAAAAATCAAATTGGTGTCCTAAAGGGAAACCTACTAAGCTGTGTAAAGTAGCTATTATGAAAATGTTTAGCCTTTTGAATGTATTTCAGACAGCATTTGTGTTGCCAGATTTGTCAGCCAAAAACTCACTAAGCAGATTTGTCAGTAGCTGAGGCCATAATCTGTAAAACAGACATTGGCATAGAGATTAAAGATCAAGAGAATTATATAGTTTTTGTTACCATATGCCAGGATTCTTCTTTTATTTCTTTTTTTTTTCTCTCTCTTTTTTTTCTTTTTAAAAATAATTTTATTTTCTGCAGGCTGTATCTTAGGGGCTACTGCTTTTTCTCTTTTGTTGTCTCAAACAGTGGAATTTCCTGTCAGAAAAGGGGAGCTGATTTCTTCCTGTACTCCAGGCTCCGTGTAGCTGTCACCCTTATGCTTTGCTGAATTTTGTGAAGGGTTTGTCAAAAGCAAAGTAACTTATCCCTGTCCTCTCACTTCACGGGTGCAGTATCTGTGTTCCTCTAAGCTTGCTCTTGCTCTGGGACAGAGTGATGCTTCCCCACTTGGAGTCATGTCACGGAGCAAGCAGGAGCTTCTCCTTCCTGCATGGCAGACGGCTTCAAGAACATCAAAAGTGAAAAAGAGAGAAAAATTTTTGGAAGTTTAGCAGAAGTAAGGTTTACTAGAGCTTTTTATATGGTGAGCGAAGCTCCATCATGCACACAAGGAGGACAGGAAGGCAGTGCTGCAGCTAGGACAGTGGCGGCTTTTCTCAGAGCAAGTAGATTTCATAGAAAGATAAATATAGAGCAACACACACAAGTTACTCTCTGTAAGGAAACAGACTGCCTGGTCTTCTGAGGATTTAGGCTGCTGGATTCTTAGTAGAGCTATGGAGGTGGACAGTGGCCCTTGTCACTTAGGTATACAAACACCACCAACAACTTTTTGCTTTTCCAAAATGTAAGGATATGATTGTGCACTGTTGATTACTATTTGTCTTCCTATAGGTTATAAAAAGTCTGAGCCTAACATAATGAAATTCTCATCTCCTTTATCCTGCTGCAAGGTAGCAGCAAATTAGGAACTATAATACATTGGTTCAGGGTTTCAAAGAAATCCAGCGGGCTTTGAGGTGCACCTTTAATTAAAGTAAGTCAGGATCAAAAAAATAAAGAAAAACATATCTACAGCTTGCTTTGATAAAGCTAAATCTGGTTTGTGATTTTCCCTTTGGACAATCTGGAAGCCAAGTGGTACCTGAACAGCTCTGGTGCTTTTAACTCCTTTGGTTTCATCTTTCTGCTGTTGGTGTTGACTGTTGCACTGTTGCTTTATGTGTTTCTGAGATTGTTGGTACCACAGGCTTGGTCTTGCTGCTGTAGAGTACTCTCTGGTTATGTCTGTAAAAAAAAATAAAGTTTGCATGTCCTTCTGATGGCAAGTTGGCCCAGCTTACATTGGATGAAGCAGAGCAGCAACTGGTCAGATGATTTCTGCATATTGTCTCCATTGTTGCTTTTGCTCCAAAATGAAAGACGCTTCAGAGTGCAGCTACTTGTGACCATTCATGCAACACAGGAACATTTCTGCGTAGATTTTCAGACTACATCCCATGTCAGTCATTGCTTGGGTGTGTAGCAGTAATATATGCTGCAGTCCTGGAGGCCAGCAGAGAAGCTGTTGTTTTGTGCAAAAAGCCGCCTTTCCCCGACACGGTTACACGCATGTGAGTGTGAAACTGGGGTGAGCACCACTAGAGGGCTCAACGACTACTGCTCCTTTGTTGTCTCTGTACGTGCGACGCCTACCGAAGAGCAGCACTGGGATCTGTGCACTGGGGGTGTCTGCTGTGCCTCGTATTTCTGCTAGGGTAGAAACTCTGCGTTTTCCCCAAGCTGATCTCGTTTGAGGAGGTGGTGGCTTGGCGGTGTTTGTGCATGGTGCCTTTCTTGTGGTGCTGCAGGATGGCTTTCTCTTGTGTATATTCCCCAGTAAAAAGAGGTATTGCTAATGTGCTAATGCAAACATGCCCCTGCAGACCTTTCAAAGGGCAGACACCACACTGAGCTTGGATTCTTTGAATCCCCTCAGAAAAGACTAGGCAGAGTGCATCACAGGTATTAAAATAGTAAGATAGGTGACTTCAAAGTTAGGGTAGTGACTTGTTCTGGAGTGTGAAGTGCTCAGTGCTCTTTAAAAACCTTTAATCAGTACAGTGTTCATCACCCAGATGTTAGCCAGAGTGGTAGGGCCCTCTAATTGTAATTTAAGTTATCCTTGCCTGAGGGCTTGCAATTAAATTGTTAGACTATTGCAGCGAGTCTGTGGATCCTGGTTGCACCTTGCAAGGGGGTATTTTCTGGTACTATGAGAAGCAGTGGCTTCTCCTGGGAAGCAAATGTACCATTATGCACTTATTACATCCTTGATTAGATCCACTACTGATTAGCAAACAGACTTTGTGAGAGAAAATATTACAGTAGTTTCTATTAGATTCACAAAACCATTGCATGATGAAGACAAAAACAAACCAAACGTAATAGTATCTGACAACTTTACATTTAACTTTAAAACTGCATTTTTTTCAAACTGAGCATATTGCTTCCCATTAGCTACTGCGGAAAAAATGTGGCGAGTGCATGCAGCCACACACAAAAATATCTTTACACATATTGATTCTAAAAATACATGTGTATACTTACAGCTTCTGAAAGTTAGCTGTATTTTCATCTCTCTAAACATCCCTATCTGTTTTTTGAGAATTTAATTTCTGGTTATAGTCCTGGAGACTCTGGAAAATCTTTTTCTCTCTCTTATGGCTATGCTCAGAAATATCTAATGATGAAATACAGGACCATATTTTATCAAAAAATGTCTTATATGCCATCTTTTGAAGTGCCTGTCTGTGTAATAACTTTAAATTCACCTTTGAATTTTAAAACTTTTGAAAACAAAGGTAGTCATAGATTGTTTTACTGAAGTGTAAATGAGGATGAATATTTAGCTTTGCAATAGAAGTTTTGATTGGTAGGCTCCTGTTGGGCTTCTCACTTGAATATTATTTGAATCACTTCGCTTTCTGTTAATCCTGATTTCATTATTAAGTCCAAGGGCACTCAGCTGAACAGTATTTAGCCTTTGCTCACTGCTGTAAGGAGACTGAGCATGTTGGAAGTTACCTTGTGATGTGCTGATGCTCAGCTTAGTCTCTCTGCTCCAAATTCATCTCTTCAGCTCAATTTCCTTGAAATCGTTCGAGTTAAACTGAGGTT
>NW_010589269.1:517646-584175 GCF_000705375.1 Tinamus guttatus | reverse complement strand
GTGTGTTATGTGTAACACTTAAGACCCAATGCTTTGCCAAAATGAGGGTCCAATTGGTAGCCCGCCAAGAGCACAAGAGCTATTCTTTAAGGAATTTAAAATGGAGCAGATTGCAGTAACTGTCTTCTATGGTACAGGAAAAAGTCCTGAAAAAATTTCAACAATTATTACTAATTTTTCAAGCACTGACAGTGTGCTCAGTATGTTCAGAACATGTGTTGCTCCAGATTGCGCCAACCACAAGGCCTCTGAGATCGGAAAGCAACGTTCCCTTCTGATCTGTAATATCACTTTGACGGCAATTTACAGTGCAGACTCTCCTGACCCTTGTGAGGGGAATATGAACAGCACCGTTGGCTGGGCTTGCTAGAATTCAAATCCTTTCCATCTCTCTTTCTGACTCTCTATTCTATCATTTAAAAGATGTTTATTAGCTAATATTGGGCTTGTTAATATCTCTTAACTGTTTGTTTGAACTTTTTAGAAGTGGCTTATCCAACTCACCCACCAGACGGTGGTATCCAAATGCTTATTTTTAATTAACTGGATGGCACTTTTCAGATGTAAATGGTCATATAGGCACTAATAATTATTGTTGTCTAGGACATGCTTTCTTTTCAATGGAGATGGCAGAAGTTGGGATTTCTGTGTTGCAATTAATGCCGGATCACTGAGGATAAAGGAGACTTGGTCAAATTTCTCTGATTTGGGCCCATATTTTAAAAACATTATAAAGTATCTAAACACACTGTGACTTAATCATGCCTCCTTCAAAGATCTTCAGTGTGCTACTATAGAAAGTAAATATATCATCTGTCACTGTCCTTTACAAGCACATAATTTAAGTCCATTAGAAAATTGTTCACAATTGTTATTTGAGCAGTTTTCACATTGTTATCCTAATTAAACTGGATTATTGCAACATTCAAGCCATAGACCTTTTAGCTTGTAAACTGAATGAATTTTATTAAGGTAATAATAGTCTAGCAATCTTGGCACTAAAATTAATACTTTAAGGACAGCTGATAGATTTTTAGTACTTAGTACAGGAGAGTAAAGATTTTGTTAGAGCAGACACAGTAACTCCTGTGATAGTTGAAGGTGGGGAATGCTTTTTTCGTAACTTCCTGTTGGCTATCACAGTCATAATTTAAGCTTTTGTCTCTTGGGTTGAAATTTTCTAAGGTCTTAAAAAACAAACAAACGCCACGAAACCTTTCAACTCTATGTTGCCTGCCAATTATATCTAGAAGGAACAGTAATTCAGTGTAAAGAAGCTTATAATGCAGTTTTACGATTATGAATTTAATCTCAGGAAATTGAATAATGATTCCCTTAACATTTATACCAGACAAAATTTTTAAATATCCTGTATTTTGAATTTGACAGTACGAGCACTCTCTTGAAAGTCAATGGGTTCTGCTCACACATTTGAATAGGTATAAGCATAAATGCAAAAGCTGAATCGCTGAATATGTCCTTTTTTTCCACCCGTGTGCCACTGGCTTCAGTGCCTCAGTGTGCTATCACTTGTGTTAGTCATGTGGAAGGAAAGTAAAAGAGAATTTTTGATTTTTCGATTGTTTTTGCTGTTGTTGTTATGAATTAAGAAATTTCTATAAGACTTAGGAGAATAGATATTTATAGGTTATACTAATAAGACCTGCTAAGACCTGGTGAAAGGCGTGCCCTGAATTTCTCAAAATAAAAATGGGTATAGAAAATAGTCCAGGTTTCTGTCAGGTGGGAGGAGAACATGAATATTGTATCATCATTTCAAAGGATCTGTCTGCACCATCAGTCTGTTTTAGGTAAGGAATTTATTTTATGTTAGGAAAAAAAATCAGAATTTGGAATAATGTTCATTTCAGATATCATTTTCAGTATTTTTCTGAGACTTAAATGGTGAGAAAATAGTTCATGATTTAAGCTACTTGTACTTTGGAAACACAAACCCAGTTTTTAAGTTTGGTCATAGACTTTGAAGCAAATGATTATGTGTTTTTTGCCATACATAGTGCTAGAAAATTAAACTGTGCCTTCTCCTGAGAGAATATTTAGGTAAGGATAGTCTGAAATAGCCTATTTAAATAGTTGTGTGCTAGTTAAAAGATAAAGGAAGTAAATCTTATTCTGATATAGGAGCAAAAATATTGAGTCTGTTGTTCTAATACTCTTAGAGATTTTTTTTATCCTTTTTTTTTTCCTAAAAAGTTGAATTTGATCCATTTTACATTTGTATCCCTTTTAAACTGCAAATTCTTTCCCAGATGTATCCTCCTGCTCTGCCATCTTCAGGATAATTATTGAGCAGATTTGCTGACTCCAGGAATGTTTTTCTTAACTGAAATAAAGTAATTTTATCAGTGCTTATCTATCTTTTCTCTTTTTAATCTTGAGATGGCTTGAGGTATTAATAAGCTATTATCTAATGTCTGGAGGAATCATACTATTAAATTAATTTTATGAAGTATGATGGACCAGAAGGAGGAGGAGGAAGCAGGTCAATGAATTGTTTAGAGGAATTATATATCTATTCAGAATGTGGTCTTGAAAACATTGGCCTAACTGTGTGAAATTAGGCAAATGTTCTCCATGGTAGGGAAAATAAAATCTCTATTTCAATGTCCTTACAAAATTTTGAGTTAAATTTAAGTCTCAAGCTTTCAGTGTCATGCAAAAAGTCTTTTGTGCCCTGTCCTCCATAAGTTTATGTTGTCCAAGTTACTGAAAAGTTCCTAGCAATGTTAATTGAAATGACAAAATTCTGAGTAATGTTAGAGGTTCTTTTTTTTTTTTTTTCTTTCTTTCTTTTAATTCTACTCTTGGGAATTTTGTTACCTTCTTCCTTTTCAAAGTACTTCTTCATAGCACTATGTTTCATATCATAGTCTCACATATAGTTGTGCTGAAATGCTACTTAAAGTATTATTTGATGTGCTTTCTTCTGTTTAGCCAATTTTGAGAGAAGCGTCTGCCTTTGGACTGTTCAGTAAGCTGTGGAGGAAGAGAATTGGACATTTTTAACACAGAGCCCAGAAGAGTGCCAAAAAGAATTCTGTGATTCAAAGATCACATGATTTGAGCAGATGTCATATCCTGGCATCGCTATGGTCTTTTCTCCAGGATTTCATTGAATGGGATATCTTTTCCAAGATTTTTTTCCAACCAAATTAACAATAGTAATGAACAATTAACATTTTTAAGTTCATCAACAACTTTCAGTGAGTGTCTGTACTTTGCATAGTTGCTTAGACTTGCTGGTGATCTTTAAATCAATGTTGAGAAGAGGCATCAAATCCATTTATTCTGATGATTTCAGATCCTTGAATTCATCTGTTGCTCTAATCCACCAAGGCTGGATTAGAACTTGTTTGGGCAAAGGGTCATGGAAGATGCTTCTTGAGCCTGTCTCATTAAAAGTAGAAGATTTTGCCTGTGTTCCTCAATATTTGTCTACCAATAGGATCTTCCTCGAGGCTGTGAATTATGGCACAGCTTTATTTCTTATTCATAACAATTCATCTGAGTTAGTGCTATTATTGTCCTAAATCTATGTTATGTTCAGTCAACAGGTTGTTTTGATTCTTTTTACTGAACGAAGCCATTGTCTCTGCAGTTCTTTCCTAAGGCTTTGTCTAGGTTGTATTGTCAGAGCATATGCTGGATTCTTGTGCTCCGTTTGCTTGATTTTCGGTTCAGTTTTGGGCTCTCAGTGATGTTGGTAGTGGTAGGCCACTGTCCATGTTCCATAAGTTTTAAGCCTGCATTGGTAACATGTCTTGTTTGACAGGTTCTCCCAGGTCTGTCACAGATTTTCAGCAGCTTTTTGTATCCCCTAATTACAAACGTAACTTTCATGATTGTGATTTTATTTTTTCTCCTGGGAATGAAATATTTCTTCAGATTTGCTAGTGCGGAAGAGCTGCTTTGCTCTTCCGTTGCTCAGAGTTCCTGGTGACACTGAAATTAAAAGGGGAGCACAGTTCTTTACACTAGAATATGAATGAGTTCCCTCCTTCCATCTCAATTATGCATTCAGTAATCTTACTCTTGGCTTCTTGTTTTAATTTCTTTGACTTTCTTCATACTCTAATATTTTCTACAGATTCCACTGACCTTTAGATATACCAGTTTCATTTTTCTGTAATCTTATGAGTTTTGTTTTTAATACCTAATAATTTTCTTCCAACTATTAATTCTTTTTGATAAACTCCATTTTTCTTAAAGTAATAATGTTGCACATCAGTGGATTAATTTTTCTTTATAACAGCTTAGTTAAAAAAATATGAAGTCAAACTACCATCTTGCTGCTCTTGTGATATTTCCCTAACATTCTCTATGATTATAAAATGCTAAGGTTTGTCTGTTGAACTTTAGAAACCAATGCAAAATACTGAAAGAAAAATTCTAATTCTTTTTTTCCTCTTTTTTTTTTCTTTCTAACCAATGGACTTTATATAATGTGAATGTTGCATTAACTTGAATAATGATTTATTCCCCAGTTCTATCTGCATATCTGATTTAATTATTCTCATAAAAAGGGAAGGCAAAGGAGATATTATCTTAACAAGTTAAGTTTTAACTTGCACAAGGAACATTTTCCCCTCACTGCCCTTTAAATAGCTATTTCATGTCCCCTGATGCACAGCAGGGGATATGGCATTTGCCACCCCATGGCAAAATGAATCTGTACTCTTATGTATGTAAAACTGGTTCATGTGTGAATTAGCTTTGAGTTGTATTATGTTTCTTATACTAATATAATATTGTTCTAGTGCTTGCCCCTGATTAAAGAAATACATAAATAAATAATTTATAATTTAATTAATAAGGTATAATATGCAAAGCACAGTAATTTCAAACAGCTTGTTATGTCTCTAATGTACTTTCAATTTTTTATTTTACATAAGGGCTATATTCATTATGTGGTTATGATAAACATACTAATGAATTTTATTACAGGAACAAATTTAAACATGTAAATGAGATCAAATAGTATTAAAATGCAAACGATGGTGAAACTTATTACAAACTAACCTTGCCAACATACATGGACCGATGTTACAAAAGAGAGACTTGAGGAAGTTGCTTACTTTGTAGAAAGTCAGTGCATGCATTTTACAAAGTCACTGAACATAGGACTTTGTGCACTCTTTATTTTTAGTATCTTATAAACTCTCCTGAACAAAAAAAAGTTCACTAGAATCCCGGGTTTACATGTAACTTTGGGTGACAATTAAAATCTCTTTTCTTGTTCCAGTGAACAGTAATCTGTGCATAATTACATTCAAATGAGATATTAGCATTTTTTGTGCTTACTCTTTGTTAATTGCAGAGTTCACTCACCATGGTGATGCTTTTGATAGAATCAAGCAACCTTATTGACCTGATGCTGCAAGGCATGTTTGGAAATTCTGCTGTATTCTTCTTCTTTTTCTTTTTCTTTTTTTTTTTTTTTTATTTTGGCATTTTGAGGAGTCCTGCTGCTTTTATTACATTCCTGACACTTTTGTTAATAAATCATTGCAAAGTTAATGAAAATTGCATTCAGGCATATCCAAAATAATTGTGTCCTTTGTCATGCTAATAAATTGAAAGATGCTGATCCAATGGGTGAATGCCTGCCCATTATGGTGAAGTTTGTGATACGTGTGCCTGTTGCACTTGTACTTTCTTCTTTGCCATATCGTTCAACGTAGAAACGTATATGAGGAAAACAAAAGCCAATATGTTTTATTTCAAAAGTTATGCAACCTGCCTCTTAATTAGGCTGGAAACTGTGGAAGGATTGAAATGTTTATATTAAGGTGTACAGTTGCTGCATTATCTGCAGAAATCAGCACCTGCCTTACACCAGAATATGTTCTGTGATGAAAACATTCAAGCATCTCTTTCTTTTGCCTTCTGAACTTTCGTGTTTATTAAACCCAGATGATAAAAGATAGAAAAAATCAAACCCTCACTTTCATACATGGTGAATGGGAGGGGAAATGTAACAATTGTGCAGTGTGTTTTTGAGGAGGGAGGGAAGTGACAATTTTTTGTTTTACTCTCCATTACAGATATAAAGCTGAAATACTAATACTGCAGGCATGATTAAATTCTGCATTTACTTTCATTGTGGTTTTACTAGTGACTTTGGTGACTCAGTATCAATGGTCATCCAGTACAACACAGATAACAATCAGCTTAGCATTTTGGTGCAGGTATATCTCTTAACTGATGCAGTATAATGAAAACAGAGAGACTATGCCATCAAAATATTTAGAGGGCAAAAATGTATTACATCATGCAGTGTTAGAGTAAAAAAAAATGTTAATACTCCATCTAAAAAATATAGGTAATGTTAGTCAAGAGTACTTAATTTATGCAGTGGCCCATCATGCTGGTTTTAGGTGGGTATTTATTCTGCTACTCAATCAAAAAGCGTAGTTTCCATAACAACCGCCACATCAGATGTAACATGCAGAATGCTGTTTGAATTAGAGATGTTTAGAAGATGTTTCTTGTTGTGTTGTTTGAATATGTATTTTTCTTTCATATTTAAAAGCATGGTCTATATTTCTGAGAGATAGGCAGCTATTATATATTGCTTAATAAACATCAGTGATTCAAAGCTTACTGAATTTAGAAATAAAGGTGTCTAATGTTTTAAAGCAGTGTCTGCAAAAATGCAAGATTCCAAATTTCCAACTCTTCATTTAAATTTGACGCGGCTTTTAAAGTACAGCAACACTTTTATATGCAACCTACCCACCAACATCAGTGCAGGTATACACATTTAACGAGGGTAAAAAACAGCAAAGAAAATGTTGTACATTGTGGGGACTTGAACTATGCCTTCAGAAAAGGATTTGGGAAAAGGATATGGAGTGAAGGGAGAGAGATCTGTATAGGAGTATTGGCGACATGCTTGGAGAATTAGGGGTTAGTTAAAATCTGTGCAAAAATCTAGGCAAAGTAGTATCTGATTCAGTTTTACAGGTGCACTTCACAGCTCTCTGTTCATCGGGTATAAAAAGTAGCACTCTCACTTCCTCCATTTGTGGCCAATTTGTGAATTTTAGAAACACAAAATTATTAGGCATTCAAAGCAGCAAAAGTGAAGGGGCACCGTTGCAAAGCAGGAAGAGGTCAGAGAGGCTGATGGGCCTCATGTCAGGGCAGACAGCAGTGCTGTGGGCCAGGTCACTCTGCGGGCGCTGGCCTTGTCCCAGGGAAGATGCCTTCTATAGAAACAAGAACTGCTCAAAAGTCAGCTTATACAAGATACAAAATATATACAAGATAATGTGATTCTGTGTAATCAAGATGATTGATCATAACCAAGCTGCCTCCGGCGGATACTTCCAGACTTGCAAAGGTGCATTTTGGGGGCGTTTAATATTTACAGCTTTTTTTTTTTTTTTCCCTTATATTATAAGTCCCAGCATGACTTTTTGTGACTTTTATCCTAGAGACTAAATTCCCATGTAATGTCGTTTGTTAAACTGAAATAGAAAAGCAAGCAATCTAGAAACCTATTTTTTTTTTTCTTTTTTCTTTTTTTTTTTTGGAGGCAGATTTTAAAAAGGTTAAGAAAATTAAAACTTTTCTTAAAAAAATAGCTCAACATCAAAAATAGTTGAATTTGGTGATTTGAAGCATAGCATGGAAGTTATTCCCGTTGAAAACTTGCTCAGAATTTCCACTGCTCAATTTGAAAAAAAAAATGTTTTCAGGTAATAAAATTATCACCTCTTTGATGACTGTTTTATGTTTGAGGTAGGTGTACAGAGGTTTACCTTCTGTCAAACTAATTCAGGGAGTTGAAAAGCTCTGCTCACTTTTCCTATCAAAGAATCTTATGTTAAAGATGGAAAAATGAGCAAGAATAATACAGGAAAAACCCGTCTTCAGAACAGTTGCTAATGAGCCTTTTGGGGCTGATAATGACTTACCATGACCTAGTACTGAAATCCCAGTTCCTCTGATACATATTCCAAAATGTACAGGTATAGGTTTTCTTTGAATTTAACAACCCAAGGGTTGACTCAGCCCATCTTGGCAAAGTGAATGTCTGTCTGGACTCGGAGCAAGCCATGTCTAAAGGAGTCTAAAGGGAGCCCTTGTGCAGTGGCAGGGAAGGGTCGTACAAAAAGAGACTCCTTTCTATGGTATCTGGGGAGACTTCGTAGGAAAGGCCCTCTCAGCTCTGCCCTCAGTACTGAGTCTTGTTGAGAAGCATAAAGCTTGTTGGATGGTATCAGCACATCCTGCTGAGAACTTACCCAGCAGGGGTGGCTTGGGTTACTAGAAAGTAGACCTGAAGAACAAAGAACTATTGAGCAAGAGATGGCAGCATTATTTTTGGAGGTTTTTTTTTTTTTTCCTCCTCATGGGCTGAAAAAAACAAGCAGTCAGGTTACCCTGAAAATGGAGACTGAGCCAGGAGAAAGATTTTATTGCTTGAGAAAAGCAATAAAAGCAACCATTTAAAGTCTTACATGGTTGCTGGCTCTTATGGGTGGCTCATGTGCTCTCAGTTCTGATGGTGAACAGTTAAAAAATAAAATATTTTGGTAGTCATAGAAAGCAAGAGATGATTCATCATGACTTACAAGAACTGTAGCATACAATGCTCCTTCCTTTTGTTATTCCTGTCTTAATTAATCATATACACAAGTGTTTCACAAACACAAACTGCTTTTGAGAGAGGTGGGTATCTTTTCCATCTGTTATAAGTACAGAGGGTTTTTTGCCACACCAAATCCAGGTTTCTTGTCTCAGCTTTCCTCTCCTTAGCTTGTATTGGTTGAACTGAACTTGTAGCTAGAACACACTGGATGTTTTTGGTATGTCTGACAAGGTCTCTACAAACGAAACTTTTCTTGTAATATATTGTTGGACCTTATTTACTTTAGCCATATGATGCAACTTGAAAGAATGTGCCCTGCCCTTCATCCTGAGCATGAGCTTTTGCAGAGAGGAAAAACCCCAGTGCAGTGATATTCTTTCAAGAGCAGGACATGCGAACTGTAAATCATCTCCTGAGCATTTAGAGCTTTTGGAGCAATTGCTCATTTCAGATGACTGAGATCCCTCATGGTGTCCTTGTGCAAGTCCCTGTTCTTCATGAACATGGAAGATTCTTCTCACTAAACTCATGTTTCTGTTTACATTAACCCAGCAAGCAAAACTGGCTTAGGTGAGAAGCATGTATTAAGGGAATAAAAACAGGGAGAAAAAAGAAAAAAAAAAGGAATGAAGTGAAATGTTTTTCACAAAGATAGGACTCTTACCAGAGTGTGAAAAAGACTATGCTTGGATTACACTGTGAACCATCTGTTTGGCTGTTGTAAGAAAGGGACAACCCAAAAATCTACCAGTGGCTAAAGAAACTACAAGAAAAAAAGCAGGTTGATATTTTGGTACTTTTGAGATTGGTGGTGAACCATCTTCTGCCTGTAACAGATTCAGTAATTACCTGAGATAAATAAGAGTTTCATATAATTTGGGGGATAATTTCTCTTTCAAAAGAGAAGCCATGTCACACTATCATAAAAATAATCAAAATAAATAACAGTTTCTTAAAATTAAACGGATAGCATCAATAAATAACCTCACTAGACCTTTGACTCTGTATTTGAAAGAGTGAAACAGCAGACTTGTAATACTTCTGAAGTATTTCTCCGTGCTGATACATGTCCTGTCATTGATGTGTAAAGGGAAGTGTCTCTTTAAAGTCTTGTGCTGGAGTTCCTCCATTACAGAAATTTCTGTGGATTTTAGTGAATATTTTGTGAAGGGAAAATGTCCTAGCAATATTATTTCAGACTTTTTAGAGGTCTTTTCTGTTTGGTATGAAGAATTCTAAAATCTAACAGAAAAGAAACTTAATTTCTTCAATCTTCTTATAATAAATAAAATGTAAATTGTCATTTTGTAGATGGAAGTAATACACCATTTGGACTAAAAATAAAAAATGTTACTGCCTCAGCCTGCAAACTTTGTCTTGCTAGAAAACTTATATAATGCATAAATGCATGCAAACATATGCCCATCTTTTCCAGTAGGCTCCTGTCCTGATTCCGATCAAAACACGGAGCAGTTCAGTATCATTGCAAAACTGTAATTGCGTATTTTCTTTCTTGAGTTGTTCTTATAGTGAGGCATCTTCTTTTTGTGAAACTACATATCCTGACTCATATGGCTGTAATCAAAGTAAATTCTTCATACAGGTCAGAGCATCTTATTATCCAGTTCTAATCAGATTAGAGAAAAATATCAATGAAAGACAGAAATCAAATATAAAGTGGTGTAGAACTGTAAGATCAATGCTTCTAAATAAAATAGAGATAAATTTGAATACGATGATCCTTCGTTAGCTTGACTTGTTGGCACTGGACGTTTATATTTTTACTTTGATCTATATTTTTCTGCAGTCACATGAATAAGAAAAGGAAGAGATTTCTTATCATTTTCCTTCAGTTCCTCCTTCATCTCTTCTGACTTTGAGAACAAGTGGGAAGTTTGCAGTGGGTGGTTTTTTGCTAAGAGGGCAAAGCAGGTGCACCCCAAAGACCTGCTGCGTACTGTGGGGCTTGGAGGTGGTTGGGTTCCCTCCACAGACCTCAGTAGTTGAGGAAAGGCCCTGGCTGCCATCCCAGGTTGGGAAGCAAACAGCCAGTGGAGCGATGCCTAAGGACATTGCCAATGTTTTGTTTTACCATCAGCCACTGCATCATTTTTTTTCCCATCAGAGGGCACGGTACAGGCCTCCTGATCCACTGCAAGCCCATGAGGATGCTAAACTGTAATTTCTGTATAATTTCATGCTGTAATTTCATGCTGTTACATGATAACTTTAAACCCTGCTTAGAGCTGAAAGTTCTGTATTTGCACAGTTGTTTCAGTGAAGTTCTAAAAACATTATAGGACTGCTGCCGTTTTATGGGTCACTCACTATAACCCTCATGTTGTTGTAGCTAGCTTGATACATTCAAATTGCAAGTCACGAGTTATTTTTATTCTGATTGTCTTGTAGTTTCTGTTGCATAGTATTAAACTTTAAAAGCGTACTTCAGATGTTAGGTAGAAGTGGAAAAAAAGATTTTTTATCTTTTTTGGAGTAGATCCTTTCTGGCTTTCTGTTTTTGTCTCTAATCAGTGTATTAACATCTGTAATTAAAATATGAACAATCATAAACCATATTCCAAAGGTTAGTTACATAAATTTTAACATTTATATTCTCTTGATATTACTGCAGTTCATGCAGTTATATTATGCACTCTGACATCCATGTCATGTCATGTTTGCTCAAGTGTTTTACTACTAGTCAAAACTAAAAGTGTTTTTTTTTTTTTTTTTCCCCAGTTCTCTCTCTGCAGGGTCAGCCCAGCTTAAAGAAAATGAAGCTGTCTGCTATTGGCTTATACATCATCACCAACAATAAACATGCCAAGTTCAGAACCTGTATTTTGTTATCTGACTATTGTTGATAGCAGCAAAAAGACAGCTTGATTTTCATTAGCTGGGCTGACCTACAGGGCGAGGAGCAAGGGAAAAAATGTATTTTGACTTGAAGTAAACTGAGGAAACATGACATGGAAGTCAGAGAGGGATTATATATGCATCCCTAAGGTGTCATTTTTTAACAAACCATCTTCTTTCACTTGAGGAAATTCTGAATAAACCACTGGAGAGATTTCTGTAGCTGTCCAGTTGGCAAGGGCCAATATTTCTGACTCTGAATTATGCATTATCCTTTGCTTTTTTTTTTTTTCCTCCTTTCATAACTGTTTCTCTTGCACTTATTGGCGATAGGGATGAAAATACATAGTTTCTGAAGGATGGAAACTCAGGCGTTTCCTATCTATTGCTCACGTAACTCATTCTAAGACAGCATTTTGTAAACTTGTGTGGACTTGCCTTTAAAAGATTGTTTAATTTTCTTGATTCAACATGGATTCAAATAATAAGTCCATCTTCACGCTCACTGTAAGGCCAAGCACAAGGCTGCGCGGATTATTTCCTTCTGTCACAATTATGTTGTGAGTTGCTGTTTTTTTTAAAAAAAAGCATTCTCTCACTATGTAAATTGTGCGTGTGTTTTTTTTTTCCCCAGATCCCTGTGCATACACGTTAAAGATTGGGGAGTTATTCTAGAAACCCATGATATGGGCAAAGAGTTTCAATTTAGAGCTGTGGGTAGGTGTAGATCCAGCTGAAGTTCTGCTTCCTTCCCGTTCTCGGTGCTGCTGATTGCCAGGAGAGCTGTGGAGCTGCTGCCATCATTCTGCTTTTGGACATGTCTGGAATTCCTTCCCGAGAGTTCTGGGGGAAATGATGTATACTTTTATAAGAACAAAATTTGGCCCTAAATCTTAGGCACTGTAACCCTGTTTGGGAAGCTACACCAACTGTTCTATAAATCAGCCAGCAATGTGCTGTCAGTGCTGCGTTTTACTTTGCAAGCACAAGTCCAAAATAGAGGCGATATCCAAAGAAGGCAGCGAAGAGGGAGCAGTTTTCCAGAGCTCCTCTCGGATGCACTTCAGGATGCACCCACTGCCATGGGTGCTGTGCTCTGCCCTTACTGCATATGTGTCCTCATCAAACCCATTGCACCTTCTGCCCCGGGCAGCTCAGAAATGAGTGTCCCCGTGCAAAGTGGTCGTCACACAGAAAGTCAGCAACAAAATTTTCCCAACCTGGGCTTTATGGCCGGTGCAGCCGGACTCTCTGCAATGCCACTCAGCAAACTTGTCATTGAAATGACACTGCCAGCTGTCATCTTCCTGATTTTCATTTCAATTGCGGTGCCAAAAAGTTGACAAAGTCCAGATTGTTGCTTTAGAATTTCCAGGCAAGCTAATCCTGTATAATTTTGTGTAAGCGTAGGGCTGCTCAGTGGTTAAGAGATGATACTTGACATCTCTTAGCTTTATTCTGTTTTATTAAAGACAACTCTTTAAATTTACTTGAAGGCAAACAGAGATCTTAATTGTCATGTAGAAGCATTTACATGACAAGATACAGTTAGTTATTGAAGTGATAAGGCAAATTTCAGTGCAATTATGGTTGAGATAGCAGTAGAGAGTGGTAATGTATTTTATTTAACTTTCTCATAGATTAAAAACATTGTCCTTGCATATTTCTCTAGAAATTATGAAACCTCAAGCTCTTGAACTGTAAAGTTTTCATTTGCTGAGCTAGCCTAGTGCTATACATCCAAACCAATAATTATTGAAGAAAAATAAAGAAAGGCAAAGTGGTGTTTTGATGTTAGTGCCAGTGTAGTATAGATGTTAAATGGTAGTGGAGGTGGTTGTGAACAGAATAAAAAGTAATTCGGCAAAAAGTATACTGTTCCTTAACTGTAAAGAACCAGGTTTCCATGGATGTTGGTAAGAACAGTTTTTTATATCTTTTGTCTTTCCAACAATCTACAAACCTTGCAGAAATGCCTAGACATATCACTGATGCAACTTGAAGTCCTGATTTTTTGTATTCTTAAATAATAGTTGGCTAAAACAAAAAAAAAAAAACTATGTGGTTCCATGCCACGCCCAGGGTGGAACTGCTTTTTGTTTTTCTTCTGACAGAAAATGAGAGTGAAAGCATTCCTTGCTATCTAACCAAAAGGATGGAAAGATAGAAGATCTGACTGAAATAACAAGTGGGCTTGAACTGAGCTGTATTTGTGCAGTAATCCAAGCAGTGCTGCTTGATCATCTTTCCTTCCCTTTAGGAACTTCTTGTATGCTGTAAAAGATACTGCATAGTTTAAATTTTAATTCATGTATGGATACCAGTATACTTACATAAAAACCTGGGAAAAATTTAACTTTTTCCTCCATCAGACAGCTTTCAGTAGGGTATATTTTTTGTGTAAGACTTAGTCATTGCTATGGTCACATAAGACAGAATATGTCGATGCTCCTGAGATGACAATAGTTGAATTTGATGGCATCAATGATATCTTTATTTCATATATGTGAAATGTATGATTACATATCAGACATGAGGAAACAGTGATACAGGATGACATGTGATGACATATAATATGTGATAAAAACATCTGGTGAGATACACATGATTCATATTTCATGTACAGGTCAATAAGTGTATGCAAACTGTTCACTGTGGCCATGGTGGCACTACAGGTTTTGATGCATGTACATGGGGAACCATCCTTGTCTGATACAGCTTGCATCTTTTCAGCCATAGAAAATCAACAAACCGAATCCTTGAGGAAAGCATGAAAAAAAATGTAAAAAAAGAAAGTGAGAATTTATATCAAGAAAAAAGGATAACCACCCCCTGAAATGTGCCCTTCTTTAGCCGAGAAGCAAATCTATAAGTATTAGCCATAACACTTAAGGAATTTTTTATTCGGAGGCTGAGTGCCTAAAGGCAAAGTCTGTTCTGCTGTGCTCCCTGGTGATAGGGGTCCAAATCTTTATCACAAAATGTTTCAGGAAGCAGTAGATGTTAGAGGTTGTGAGTTCTTTTAAATTGTCCTAATCTTGACAGGGAAATCTGTTAATACACATATGGTTGGTGAAGCTGGCACCTGCAGTCATCCTAGCATTAAAATGCATAGTTTTGGTTTTCATGCACTAAGTTTTAAGCAGTTAATTTTACTGGCCTGCTGTGTAAAATTTTCACAAAGATAAAAATGTGCTTTTTTGTTTCTAATAGTCTTTATTTATTCTTTTCTAAATGTTTGCTGTTATGTGCTGTTTGTTCATGGGAATTTCAATGAGGCTTTGTTCACATTGTCCACTTGACCTTTACTATCATGTTAGTTCAAAGAGTGTTTTTTTTGTTGTTTTTTTTTGTTTTGTTTTTTACAAAAAAGCACACTGCTCTATTTGCCAAATACAATTGTTTCGACTCTGACTTCTCATTTCTGTCTTTATTTTATATTTTTTTTTAATTTTTTTGCACTGCTTTCCACTGCACTCCGGCTACAAAACAGCAAAGGACCATTATGAATTAATGTGTGATATTTCTATTGTTGGTGCTGCAGCTTGTTTGAAATATGTAAATGCTACTACTGAGAGAATTTGCTCAACCATTAATTATTACATGGCGATAACAAGGTGGTTTTCCTAAATCTTAAAAGAAATGTGCAGTTTCAGAGATTGGAAATGACTGCAGCAGATTCCTGCACAGTGAGGCTCATTCGCACTGTCTCATTTTAGCCAACTAGGTTAGACACTTGAAGTCATGATCTGGGCCGCCCTTGTAAGTCAACAGAGCGGCCACAAGAGACTTCTGAGGACTGAACTGGGACCCTGCTTCTTGTCATTTATTATGTAGCGGAGCTACCTCTGTTGAAATGGATGATATGAATATAACTCTCCATTAATTCATCAAATTAAAGGAAAATAAAGCCCTTCAGAATTTAACAAGAACCACAGTGTTGTTGACCTGTTTCTGTGTCACTGAAGACAGAGAGAGATGCCTCAAAACTTAAAGCCTGATCCTCATTTGATTCATGTACACACACCACATGGCTTATAGCTCTACTGAAATCAGGCTTATTCTATAACTAGAAGTTATTATGAACCAGGTAGTTGCAGAAGACAAATTCAATGTGTAAAGCACAACCCAATGTAAACTCTTTTTTCCCTCCTGCCAGGGAAGGCCTTATTTTTAATATTGTTTTCTCTGTAGTAGTACCGGTTATGGCAGTATATCAGAATTAGAGCTGCTGAATAATGCAAATGATTTTAGCTAATTTTTCTTGCTGAGCCTATCTTCAGCATGAGCAATCCTTAATGAAAGATGAGCATAACACTGAGAAACATTGAAGCTATGAGTTCCTTTCACAGTGGAGTGGGATGTGATGATAGCTTCAGTGCTTGAATAAATATTTAGATTTTAAAACACAGTTCATTCCTGTGCACTGAGGCTGGAGATTTTCAAAAGCACTCAGGGTTTGACCTGACTCTAATCTTATTTATGTCAGGGTAAATTTAGTCAAGGTGAAATATTTTTTGGAAATTCCAGACTTGAAATATGAAACCTTTTAACATTTCCACTTAACAAATGAAGCAGCAGGGCTGTTGATGCTGTGGATATGCTCTCCTTGCTGTCCCCCCATCTTGCCACCCTAATGATTGCTTGTTGACTTACACAGGGATTGTATCAATAAACCTGGTAAAAATTAAGTGGATGCTGGATCCAGTCAAAGTAAATGGCACACTGGAAATGAAAGGTATGGCTGCTATTTCTGTCCCACTGCTTTTACTTACAGTATGTTTTCAATCTCTGTCTTGTAACTCTTGGTAATAGTCTTATATCGTAGACCCCAGCTTTGAGGTTCCGCAAATCTTCACTCACTATCCGATATCCAGTGCTGTCACATTATTCTTCCTTTTAAAAATTCAGTATTTTTTGTGCCATATGTGTTCATGGTGTTCACTGGAAGACCCAGAGGTCTCCTGGACATTTTGTAGCAGACTAGGACTTTCCTATTGCATTTTCAGGACTAACTCTAGAAGGGAAATAAGAGGAAAGAAAGGAGTTCACAATTCTCTGTAGAAGTAAAAATACTTCATTTTTATTTTCTTTAATGGCTATTAAAGGAGTAAAATCTCTTTCAAAGCACAGGATAGACAAAACACAGAATTCATGTAAGGCCAGTTTTGTGTGTTTGTGGTCACACAGGACACATTCTCCTGAGCAGATTTATCCTTAGAACCTTCCGGGAAGCTCAGGTCCACTTCTACATTAAGACATTTTCTGGGTTCTGCTTCCTAAGCTAGAACTTCCTGAGAAAACACTCAGTTTCTCTGGGCTTGTTCTGTGTTCTTGTACATAAAGGGGCAACGTGGAGCCCAGAGTTAATAATTTTCTACAAGAATTTCTTCCAGCTGGGGAGAAAGTTAAGTCATTGCCTCCTGTTTTCATCTTCATCCCTGTTATTAATCAGATGCCGTAAGAGCCTTGGAAGAATTTCAAGGGAAAAAGAAAGCAAGTTACAGCATTGCTGAATTCTCCTTGTGGCTCCCAATCACATTTTCATTGCAATTTTCTCTGGCTTGAAAACTGTGCTTAGTGCTCCCTTCTGCTTTTCAGCATTTTCTGAAAATAGGTAATTTTTTACAGAAACTATATGAGGCTAAAACTGACTTATTATTTGTATAATAAATGGTAGCTGCTGCATGAAAACCAGGGTACTGGACATATGAAGAATTTGCACTTGAAAAACAGAAAAAAATGCCCCACAATTTCATAGGCTGCTGTCTCCTTAAAATCATTCTTACTCACAGCTTGGTAAAAACATCAGGATTTATTTTTTTTTATTTTTTTTTATTTTTTTTAACTAGAGAAGTCAGTGAAGTCAATGGGAGTTTTAGTATTGACTTTTTGGGGAGTTGTATTGTATACCACTGCTTGTATTTCAGCACAAGCCTGATTCTAAGCTAAACAGCTTACTGCAGTATGCTAAAGCATGTCTGCCTTGTTTAGTATCCTAAAGTTTTCCTACTTCTTTGCAGAATATTATATTGATACTGATCATGGGCAGGCATGAAATGCTGTAGTTGTCAGCACAGGGTATAAAATGTCTGTCTAAGGTAATATGCTTCACTAATGGAATTTAATGTGTTTCATATTACAAAAATTTTTAATCTTCTATTTGATTTTATTTCCTTTTTTGCTTAGATTTTAGTGATGGTGGTCTCTCTTTTTGAAGGGAAGAATAGTTTCCTTGAGCCTATCTTCACATATATTTTACTTGCAAAATTTAAAAACAAATACAAGTGTGCGTGTGTGTATTATGTATACCTTCATATAATAAGAAATAAAGGTCCTCTGCCTTTCTGACATTTTGGTATTAGCTTCTATGTGTTTTCTGATACCAACAAAAATAATTTATTTCACCAACTCTTCTGAGCACTGGTGAACATTGCTGGTACAGAGGGGCCTGCTGAATTTCTCAAAAAGAGAGGTAAATTTAGTTACATGTAGCTTTTGTGTGGTTGGTGGATGTTTAACACCTTGGAAATCAGGTCACTTTTTAAGGGTATAAATATGAATAAAGTGCCTAAGTTGAAGATTTTGGCTTCAGCGAATTGCCTCAGGTCACAGAGCAAGTCAATAGCAGAAGCAGCTTTAGCGCCTAAGCGTCTTCACAGCCAGGCACAGGCTTCCTAGGTTATAGCCAACCCATAAATATCTCCATATATGCCTCAATGTACATAATTAATTCAGTCCATAATGTCTTACCGGTTACCTTTTCTACAGCATGTCATGGCTAAAGGCAACATTGCATTTTCATTAACACCTCTGCAGCCCTGCTTACTTCAGTCGGGTAACAATACTACAGCTGAGAGTCAAATTTGATCTGATGTTCTCTTACAAAACAGCATCTACCGTTTTCCAGTGTACGCCCCTGCAATTGCAAAGTATTCAACTTTATATGGAAACTAAGGAATTTACCTGACAAAAGTTTTGACACTCGAGTACAAGATACTGGTGGAGAGCATTATGCTTTTCACTTCTCAGATAACAGGAACCAGAGAGTTCCTTTTACAGAGAAGTGTTTGTTTAACTACTGGAGGTTATCCCAGTGGCAAGTTCATCCTTATTTGATAATAATGAAACATAAGTTTGGTGTGTTTGCTTGAGTAAGATTACCATCTGGTAAATAATATGTTTTGTGAATGTTGTGTTTTATAACAATCATGATTTAAGACAAAATTGACTTATCGTGATTGCTGCAAATAACACTGCAGTGTCCTGACTTAGTTTGATATTTTTTCTCTGTTGAATTGACAAAATGTATTTTGAGAGCTTCTTGTAGTTATTTTTTAAAGTATTTTGTGCAATCGAAATCTTTCATTTTCACAAGCAACAATTATAGCTGATTACTCTCTGTACTGTAGTTCTAAAGAAGAAAAAGGTTGTTTATATGATTATAAGTATTGTTATTTATATTTAGGTTTTCCTTTTGGTTGACTGAAGCTTATTCCTCTTGAATTTTGAAATAGAAAGGTTTTTGTTTGCTTGCTTTTTTTTTTTAAAAAAAAAAAGAAACATTTTTGTTCCAGTGAAAGAAGAAAGTTCAGTACAGTTCTGGCTTGGGAAAGAGCAGTTGCATAAGCTCTGTGCCACTCTAAGGTTGCCCAAAAAAGTCTTCTACATTTCTTAACTGTGATATAATCTGTAAAAAAAAAAAAAGTATAATCCTGTATTTTTTACAGATGCTGCTTATTTCCTTTTTTCACCTGATAAAAAGAGAAGATATCACATTGACAAACAAACAAGCCAACAAAGAAGACCTTTGTTTTATCTTTATTAGATAAAAACATGGAGCCTGACATAGATGTCCATAGTACAAACATTCTCACAGTGTCTTTATGGCTGGATTTGATACAGAAAATGATGGTAAAAGATTGGCTGTTTCCATTCAGTCTCCCTTCTCAGACTACTGTTTCCCAGGCCTTGCCAACTACAGTGTTGTAAGATTTTGTAAAATTTTAATTTCTGTAATGTGGACATCTGTCCAGTGGGAACAGAAGTGAGAATTTCAGAGTTTAATGGAAACCTGATAACTCAGTTATGAAAATGCTAATTAAGGCATATTTAAATGAGGCCTTTACAAATGATAGTTTTTATGACTATAATCCCTTCCCACTTATCATCTGCTCAAATGAATGATGTAAAAAATTGACTGTTAAATTTGAAAACAGCAAGATTATAAGACTAGGCACATGAACACCTATTTCAGTGTCAGCATAGTTTCTTAGCATACACATGTAGTGTTGTTTTAGAAAGATTTTTAAGTAAAATGATGTCCTTCAAGGTTCTACTCTATTTTTTTATACTTGTTAGTATGTGTTACCTCTCTTGCACTTAGTACTTTTAGATACTCACACTTCCAACACTTTCTTCATATCCAGAAGTTAAGCTACTGGGAACTGTAGCTTTAAATGGTGTGGATCCTTGGACGTAAGTGTGGAAGAGAGCCATTACGGGGAAAAAAAATGTGCTCTTTAAAGAAGAAGCTGTTGGATCTTTGTAGATGAATAAATACAAGCCCTTTTATGCATCTTTTGCACAGTGTGACTAACAACATGCTAGTACAGTGGGATTTTCTGAATTAGCCACCGTTTCACACTCCCCTTTCTGCCTGTCAGAGATGTGCTAGCAGCCCAGCTCACTGCTGCAAAAGTCACAACAGACTTGCTAGTCCTCAAACTGGTTCTTATGGAAAAATATGAAGCACACTCCTCCACCTAGGGCATTCACTAATTCCTTCTACAGGAAGGTCACCCCAAATTGACCAGTGTGATGAATTCACACTGGCATGACAGATGCCATACAGAAGACAAAGGTGTAATGAGAGTCAAAGGAGTGGAAGCTGAAATGAGATAAAGTCAGGCTAGCAATAAGTAACAAGTTTTAGAGAGGAGTCCTAAAACTTGACTAGGGAATGAGTTATTTTCACTGACTGCAATGAATTTAAGAAGAAATAGCTTTCAAAAACGTTCGCTGTGCCTTGGGAGAAGACTCTGGGCTGGAAGCAGTGAGGTGCTCACTGCATACAGGTGTCATGACTGGAAGGTGATGCTGATTCTGTTCTTAAAAATTCCTTTAAAATGTACAGCATTGTGCAGCTCATGTAAACACATGGCTTTCAATAAAAAGAAATATACCAAAGACCAAAAACATCATTAAATCTTCAAAGAACATTTTCAGACCTTTTGATTGTCTCAAAACCACATGTTAATGTATATTGCTGGAGTGGAGCCTGGCATGAAGCTATGGGGAGACCCCATCACTATTTTTCTAACATGACCAAGACTAGAAGACTCAGAAAGCCTGAAGTTGAAAGTGTAACCACAGAGATCTGAAGAGAAGTGCTCAGAGGGCAGGAAAATTGTGGCTGATGATCAAGAGGATTTTGATTAAAAAGCACTTTATGTGCCATCTTCTGTACACTGATAAATGTTCAACTGTAAAAGCTCTCCAGGGATGAATTCTCTCTAATAATGTTTGTTTATTTTTACCTTATTTTAAGAGCAAACCTCAATTATACATTTGTCAAAGGAATGGAGAGCATTTAGTCCACTTGTTAGTGGCTTTAGGATTTGATGAGGATGTAAAGAAATCTTGAAAGCTAAGTTGCTCTTGACATTTTGGTTTTCTCTGAACTTAATATATCTGTATTTTTGTAAAGGCTTAATGGTGGGAGATGCTTTTTTTTTCTATCTTCAAATATGTGGCATGCTTCTTCGGATATTTTGAAGAACCTTTGCTATACAACTGACAGCTGCAGAATGAAAGTATGGTTATTTAGAATAGTGAATTAGAGACCATTGTACCAGACAAAGGCTCTGCAGATTATAGAATCTCAAGAAAACAATTGATTGTCTATGTTTTATATTTTGCTTGCCATCAACTTGCACGAAAACATTCACATCTTATGTCCCTATGTCTTTGCACAATTAGGTCTATGAAATCATTCTGAAAAAATACACTTCTACACAATACTATTGCCAACATTGGCATAAACTAGTCTAGAGGAATGACAGTACTGTGGGTGGAAAGTGAAAAGAAAGAAAAGGCATGCAATTTTACAGACCTAGGAGAATGCAATAGCTTTGTTTCCAAGACGCTTGTACCCATTGTGTCATTACAAGGTCCTTGTAGCTTACTGAGAATCTGCACAAGTGCCTCCTTCTTTAATTGCATCCTAATTGCAGCCCTGTGTTTTCAGCCTCCATCCTGAAACCACAGACTTTAACTTATTGTTAAGTTGGATCTTATTGTGTGAATGTATGACCACATTTCTGAGCCTGGTTCCTGACTAGCTTTCACTGTCCTGTGTTTGGATTCTGACTAATTCCTAGATAAGGTTTAACATACTGGATTTTTGTGTTAAACATTTACCTCTTGGCTAACACTTCTGCTGTTGTGATTTGTGTAACAGTCAAATGGTCAAGCTCAAGCCAAAAAATTGGCAGCTTTTGATCTCACTTATCCATTAGACCTAAAGTAGACCTGCTCTATCTAAAGTAACTTCCTCTGATAAAAGCCAGATTCAGGCAAAGGCTGAGCATGTGGGAGATAACAAAATTGTCTTGAAATCACGAGAAAGCGGTATGAGTTAAATTGCCTTTTTTTTTTTTTTTTTCAAAGATCTGTCATTCTTTTTTTTCCTTTCTTTTTTTTTTTTCTTTTTTTGCTGTGTGTTTTGTTGTTAATGATGGATCCAGGTGCCAACAGCACCTGGATTTGCATAACTTGTTATGAGCTTGATCAGTATCACATCTGTTACCACGGTTCTGGATCACTCTAGCTTATGCCAAACTTGCTGGAAATCAGCACAGTGCACAGGGCATAATGCTGGTATCTCTGAAGAACCTTTCCCAAGAAATCCTAGCAAATAGCTTCTTCCTTTCTTCTTTTAGTTGTGTCTATTCCTCGCCTCTCACTTATTTGTATTATTTCAGGTATCTTCTACAGAAGACAACAGTCCATATTGAAGCTCAAGTGACACTGTGTATTTGACTTACACCTTACAACCCTTTTCCATCAATATCTGGCTCAATAACATAGGTCAAGTTTCTTATTGTGTATAGTCACTAAATGCAGGCTTATAATAGCCCAACCTATATCCATTATAAATCAAGCTGAAAATTCTGTTCTGAAATAAATCTAAAACAAGTCAATTTTAGACTAGCAAACTAATGGTTCGTGCACAGCAGTGATCCACATGATTTTTTGTTACCTTGAATTGCTATCCAGTGTTTTGTGGTCACTGTACATAAACTCCAGTGAGAGGGAAAAAAAAAAAAAAAAAGGTACAGTAAATACTTAGCAATTTCTCATGTTTCTAAATAAAATCGTCTTCTTAGTAAACTTGATTACTTCTTGTGCTTTAACATAAGAGATGATTAAAAAAAAAACTGCCGACACTCTCTGTTTAAAAAGAAATGTTACACTGTAACCTTTTACTGGGAAATTCATGTAAGGCAAGAACATCTTGACAGGGTATAACTGCACATTTATTCAAAATAAAATGATCATTTATTAAGAAAACAGTGTCTGCTGGTGGTAACCCTGTTCTGATTTTCTAAATTAGCCCTTCCTCAAAACAGGCTCATTATCTAGGAAATGACTGCTGCTAGTAGAGTATCTAAAGAAAATAGTCACAAGTAGCAGTAAGGATATTATTTTTATAGTAGCTCCCAGTAGTGGTGCTGTCATTAACGTTCTGCCAGCATTTTCATAGGAAGGCTTCTCTTTTCCATTTTTTAAAAATTATTTTTGTTTTTACAGATCATAAAAATTGGGACTGTATAGCAAACTTGGCATACCGGTTCTGGGGCTGGCAGTGTGTGTTTGCTTTGAACAACTTCTGAAAAATAACTCAATATCACAAAATTAGGTATTCTTTGATTTCTGTGATCATGGTAAGGCATAGATTTTGATCTTTTGGATTTTTTTGGTCATGCAACAGAAGATGCTTGTAGTACACTAAATCTACCCTCTCGTTTTGGCTCCATCTCTGCCTGACTTGCTCATCTTCCTCTCATGAGCTGGATCCTGGTACTGTTGTGCAGTTTGAAGCCAGTGGCATAGGCAGGTTGGTAGAATTGTGTTGCCCCTGCTGATATCAGCTCGAGCTTCCTGTGGACATGATGGATGTCAGGGTTATACCCTGCTGCATAAGGTTAGTGATGATTATGACAATTGAAATATTGGCTTTATTTGGCAAAAGTAGCGAGTTGTTAGCTGTGATCTTAGAGGCTGAGAAAGACGATGTGGGAGCAGTCTGAACAAAGCATTCACTGGAGGTCCTGCTGGCTCTGCAAACTGAATGTGTGGGGATGAAATAGTTTTGCTATTTGCTCTTTGCTATGTTTCCTCACTGGATGATGTGAAATGATCTGGAGGCCTCTGAGAAATATTGACTTGATGAGTGTCAGTTGTACCTGACATGAAAAAAAGTCTTTGTAATTAATATTTTAATAATTACAATTCTTGTAAAAAGAGCCAAAGGTTGAATGGATCTGAAAAAGTGCAGTGGTTTGGTCAAGCTGAACCTGCGATGGATCAGGTCATACCCGAGTCATAACCGAGTATTTGAATGCGTTTCTGGTAAAACAGCCCAATTTCAGGTTATCTCCTGCCCAAGTTTTTCAAGGGCAGCTGGGCAGGGAGCCAGGACACTGGCTTGCACCTGTGGTGTTTGGCCTGATCTTCTTATGCCATGGTATAAAGTGGTGCAAGTCCCAGTAAATTGCAAGTTAGTACTTTGTCTAATTATGACCTCCTTAAATTAATTTTTATGCATCAAAGCCATTTGACATTTGTCAAAACAAATTCCAGTCCCTAGGAGAGATTTTATGATAAAACCCACCATCGATCTGACAGCTTGCTCTCAAGGGAAGAGGTAGCGTGGCTGGCATTAAAGACTTAATGCTTCCAAAGTTCTTCTTTACTACCAGTCCCAAGGCGTAGAGCCTGGGCTGGGGTGAAGCCGCTGCCACGGTGGCAGCTGGGAGCCTGACAGAGCCATGAAGAATTGCAACTGTTGCTCAGCGGATGGTTGCGCGGTTGATGGCAGTGTTGCAAATTAATTCTGAAATTAACTGAGGGGACAAGAGGAGATCCCACCGGTCCCCTGCAAGGAAGAGGGGCAGCGCAGCAATTGCCAGGGACACAGAGGAAAAATTGCTCTCAATGTCCCACCTCACAGCTGGATGTGCTCGTGGAATGTGCGTTTACCTACGGAAAACTGAGAGTTAGGGGCGATGACTAATGCCAGTGATGGGGTGAGGATGTTTGGGGTTTTCTACTGTCTTTGCACGTGATTTATTGTGCCTACTGTATCTTAAGAAAGAGATGAGAAATTAGTAGGCCGATGTTTCCTTCTGTTCTTAAAATAACCTATTATTTTGCAAAATGAAATAATTTCTCATATAACAGCCTTCCCTGGCCTTTGTCAGATATTATTCAACCTAGAGTACTTCCAAATACTCAATATTGTTTCACCTACGTGTGTGGAATGCTGTGTACTTAAAACCCTAGGTATCATTCACTGGTTTGTAGTAGCCATTAACATATGCTTTTCCCATGGTTTGTGTACTTATTCTAAGCATGTGCCTTTTACAATGCAGAACACAAGAGACTTGTTTTGTAAGATTAATGAAGGTCACCAAAATTCTCAAAAGTATTCTGATAATTAAGGCTTTGTTTATCAAAAACAAGTTATATTAAGAGCAAAAAGATTCATGGTAATTATTCATAATCTTAACAATTCAAGTGTAGCCACCTCATTTGTGCATTTAATTCTTCTTGTTAATGTTTTGCATAAATCTGCATAATTACTTGAGTTGCCTGTTGTAATTTTGACAGCTACTCAGTTCATGTGCACTAAAGTATATCAAAAGCTTGATGTGCTGAATATTTATAATTTTACGTATGTTCCTGGGATAATATTTTTTCAACAATATTTTTAGTTTTTGTAAAATTGACATGGTATACTTGGAAAGATTGCCAAACATAGATCTCCATATTAGCACATAATGGAATTAGACCAACACTTAAAGGTATAGTACCTGTTTTTGAAGGATTCTTTTTTACAAAAAAATACCCATATGAATTATGCACATTAAATATTCTGCTTATTTTCTTGTGGAAGTGATCTACCCAATTAGTATGTACACTTTTTTTTTTTTAAAAAAAAAGGTTTTTGGAATGTTTTTTGCATGTGTAAGTATAACTTGCTGCTGAGATTTTATTCATGGTCACATATGAAATAATATTAGTGAAAATCACAAGCCCAATGTTAGTATTGAACAGCATTAGAATGAGAAGCTACCCTGACTGTTATACATCCTGCATCAGCGTGTGGCTCCCAGAGGGCTCGGGCAGCTCTGGGAACTGTCTGCCTGCAATTTAACAAAACAAAAGAGCATCAACAACAAAATGTAACTTTTGGCTTCCTGAGCAGTCCTGCACATGAAAATTTTGGGGGTGATAGAATGAGAGTCACATTCTTCAGAGAAATGTAAGTTAGATAGAAATCACAATGGTGTAATCAAGCACCTATGCTATCCTTGCACAGCATTTTGTTGGAGGAAAGGAATTTGCAGAGGGAAAAGGTGCTAATGACCTCTTGCAAACGTATAATAAATACAAAATTTCTGGGGACAGCAAAGACAAGGCTTATTTATAAATATCATTGTGCCTGTGAATTATAAAAGCAGTTGCTAACTAATTACAGCAGTAATTTTTTGCTACATCTGATGACTGTCTGGCACAGTCTGGTGTGAATCTTCAGGCAACTGAAATCACACAAATTATTCAGGCTTTTTACAAATGTTGACAAAATGCAGATATGAAAATCTAGTGAGGATCCTTTAAAAAGACTTTCTCCAAGACAGTTTGTTTCTGAAAGACTGTTTGACCTGTTTCTTCATATGCTTTGTACCAATTAAAAACTAAAAGTAGTAGGGAGGAATAGCGTAATATGATCTTTATTGCATGCTGGATTTTGCACTTGGTTAGGAACGCTATTCGAGTGCAGATATACTCCTAGTCTGGTAAGGGAGCGTAGACTTGCTATCCAGTTACATTTTGATCTTAGTAAAAGTGTGTTCTAAAAATGTACATAGTGATATTTCTTAGATCTTTAATATTACATTTCATGTTTTTATATGGAAGCAGCTTTCTCTAAGACAGACACGAGGAGGAGAATCCTATTTTAGACATCACTTCATTGTTCCCTAGGAAAGGAATTTAATACAAGGGAAATACTCCTGTGTCTTGGGAGAAGGAAATGAATGCAGGCAAATAATATTGAAAACCAGAAGTAAAATTCTCCTAGTGGTTCTGGTGCTTCAGCTACACAGATTCTTTCGCTATCACAAGCAGTTGATGCTGCAGATGCATTTGGAGCACTTAAAATGTTAGAAATGCGGATTTCCCTCAGCCAGGAGCTCCACGTCGGGGGTTAAATCTGAGTTGGGGGGGTATGGTGGGAGCCTGGAACAGGGTCTGCTACGTTCAGAATATATTGGGAGCTGATTTAAGAGTAAAAGGACGAAAAGTGCGGTTGTCATGCACTGCTATCTTTCACTTTAATGAGCACTCAAATGTAAGTGAAAAATTAAAAGGTTGTTATATTTAGAAATAGCTGGAGCCATAGACTCAATGTGTGTTGCACACAGTGGGGAATGAGCATAAAAAATGAGGGGGGAAAAACCCATCTACTTTGCAGCTATATTCATTAATTAAAAGAAGTTTGTTAAACTAAATTTGAAAAAAAAAAAACTTCTTTAATTGTGTTTACCCAAAAGCCTTTTCTTCCTAATTTAAATAGCATAAACATCTGGACTAAAGCAATATTAGAATCATGGCAGTAGTCAAGCAAATCTTGTGGAAAATAATGAAATTAGATCCCTGGTGTTGTGACAGAGTAAGGGCAGGATACATCAGTTCGATGTTAATAAAATTTCCATGAATGACTGAATACAATTAAGAAATTGTCAGTTGCAGCAATGAACTTTTGTAGCTCATAGATGTTTGCATCATTTGATTATGCTGGCAATTTAAAATTGTTTGTTAGTGTCTGTGTTGGGATATTAATTATGACCTTTATTACAGCCCACAATTAAACTAGTCATATAGCAACAAGCAGCCTGTGTTGTGACAGTGAGGGCTCTGAACTGTTCGGAATAGGGTCTTGCTACGTTCAGACCATTCACTGATAATCCAAATTGGAAATTATTTGAAATGATTCAGTACTTTAACAAAAATAATTCGGCTGGATTGAGTAATCCCTTTATTAAAGAAATTTTGGGTTGATAGTGTTTTAACAGTTTTAATTGCTAACAACATCTGTATAACTGTTTTAAAAAAGGGAGAGAGAAAGCATTTTTAACTGTGACTCCAAGATAAGCTCTCTCCTGTTTCAGGAAGAGAAAACAATTATTCATTGGTTAATTAGCTGTAAACAACTTTTTAAAGACACATCCATTATATATGTAATTATTTGGGGAAAAAAAAAAGCTTTAATGCTATTTGTGCTAATGCATAGTTATTAGTGCTTGCTAAAAGGATTATAGGTATTTAGATGACCACTTTTGTTGGAAAATATCGCAGTGGAGAGATGAGATGAGCATCAGAACAGGATGCATGGGGACACATCAGACGTGCTCACAGCCCCGTAGCAGTGACGATGGGCAAATCCTGCCTTCAGAAACAAAGCCGTTCCATGAAATCCCGCTCTGCTTCATCTTTTATATTTCTGCCATACACAAGGAAAATAAATCACCGACAAGGTATTCCTATACCCGGTGGAATACATAGTTCCTGTGATGTTTTTTAACCTCCCATAGCGTATTGTCTATCTTTCTTAGAACTGTGCAGTACCTTTGCTATTGCCTTGCTGAGTAACGACTTTGCCGTGCCCTTAGTGCATCCACTCAGTAACTACTATGCCTAATTTACTAGGAAGATGTTAAGTCATGGTGAAGCCTATTTAGGCTTCTGTAATTTGCTGGTTGGAGCACTCTTTATAGTCATTAGCATATGAATGAAAGGAATAATATTTTAAGCAGCTAGATATTTTTAATATAGATCATGGGAAACTTTTCATGTGTCCTAGGGTGTATATGATGCCATAGAACCTGCCTGAAATGTGTGTGGATTTGTGTATGTGTTTTTCAAAAACAGTTTGTTTGCAAATACTGACATTACCATGAAGGAGACCATTCGGGGCCATGTCAATAAGAGCTTAGAAGTCGCAGTGACTTAATTCCAACCACAAGTGTGTTGCATTTCTATTATCATCTTGGATGTTTAGAACAAAATAATTTATGTGAAGCAGAGATCTGATATTTAATGTGCTGCGTGCCCGTATAGTCACTGTGGTATCATGATTTTTCTGAGCCACTTGTAGAAGCAGTGAGCCCCAAAGGGAGATGAAAGGCATAGGGAGAGCACCATGGCTTGTCCTGCGATGGCCACGGATTCATTGCAGCCCTGCCCTTGGCAGCTGGACTGGAGCAGGGCAGGACCACATTGTCTCCCTGCCTGTGGCTGCTTTGGGGAGCTGCCAGCAAGGATGCTAATTTGTGGCAGGAGGTTTTGTGATACAGACACCTGTACCATGTTGGGATTTGTGATCTTTTAAACAAGAAAACACCCCTCGATTTGATTTTCAGGAAACTGGAGGAACAGTGTGTGGCAGCCCTAGGGAATCCTATGAGTGATTCTAGCATTTCAGTGCACTAGGTGCGCCAAATGGTGCATTTTCATTCATGTGATTTCTTTAAAGCAGTGGTTACATAGAGGCATTTTAGAGCAATTGAGTTGACAAAGAAAATATTACATTTTAAGGTATTTGTGTATTTAAGCCCAGATGATTATTTGGAACGTTTGGTTGCTGCAAATTGGAAGCCTTGTAGCTCAATTTACTAATTTATTTTGTGATCTGTGACTAAACTGAGTAAAAATGCAAATAGCACAAGCCCTTTACGTTTTATCACCAATCAGTTTACTGATGGGAGGATCAGAGTCACTAAACAGTTCTACACTCTTGTGATTCCCAAGTCAGGCACTAAAAGCATCTGTAGTGAAGACAATGGGAATGCTGCCATGAAGAGATGTTTTAAAGGAATTTGGCATTTATTTGTTCCTGACTTGGGGTGAAGAAGCAAGACTTTATTGTCCATTTTAAGATTTTTCCCCCATCATGCGTGCCAATGAGCCATCATGTCATGTACCAGCACGCTCACGTATTCAGTGGAAACAACTGGTGAAGCTAGGGAGAAATGCATCATTTTCTTTTGAAGGCATCTGTTTCTTAGCCTCCACTAGCTGAAGGAAGATTTTTAATCCATCACATTTGCCCCTTTTCAGCTGGTGGCCCCACATGCTTTGGGGTGTTTTGCTTGTTGTTGGAAAATGCTGCAGCAGTTACTTGCTGTTCACTTGCAAGGCAGTCACTGCAGCAGCAGCACCATTTTGGAGTGAGACTCAGGGACTGCTCCTGGTGAAACCCAAAGAAACTATGCTCTCACCTTCTATGGGTGCATATGGATTTGGGTGGGTTTTCACATGTTTTTGCAAATCCAGCAGAGGGAGCAGAAGTCCAGCAATGGGGTTTCTTTGGATGAAACATTTGGGGTGGCAGATGGGTTGGCAAAATTGCCTGTGGAGGTGGGGAACTGCATGAATCATTCCCCCCATATTCTGAGGAAACTGCTCAATTAAAACATTAAAAATTGTTCTGTGATACAGTAATTTTTCACATCCTGAACTTTCATTTCATCATCTCTTTAAGTTCTCCATGAGTTGCTACCATGTCATAGTAGTTGGTGAATGCAGCGATCCCGATTAGCCAGTAGAACAGCATGTTAGTAGGGAATAGCATCCTACAGTGTCTTTGCATTCCACCTTCCCTACCATTTTGCCACGTTTGTGGATCTACATCTGCAGAACTGGCACTGATTTTGAGTGTGCTGTACATAAACATCAGCTTTTGTTTTGTGTCTCTACTGGTTGCAAGTGTGATGCTTTGTGAAATTATAGATTTATACTCGTAGTCTTCAGCAGAGCGTAATTTAAGATGGTCAAATTTTGAGCTATACAACAAGATATGGTGCAATTGGTGCAAATGCTGTCCCTTAATAGTGCCGCTTTTAGCATAGTAGTGGCAGCAGTGTATTATGGAAGAATCAGCAATCCAGGGTGATACAGTATTAGAGAGGGCTCTAAATGGGTTTTCAGTTGCATGCAGCAGAGCTGGGAGCCACAGCATTTTAGGAGATACATAAATGAGTGGCTTCTGATGTCCTCTGAAACCAAGGAGAGCCAGCAGCTTTTTAGCCATGGCTTTGCCTGCCACCCAAACGCTTCTCTTTTCTGGGCTTGCACAGGGTGGATATGGAAGGGTGAGGCCTTGCTAACCTGGAAAGAAACACTTCTGCTTATAGATAAGTCCTAAAATGTGAATTTGTGATAAAGTTTATAAAAATATTAGGGCTAGTAGCAAGCTGAGTTTGTCTGAGGTATTGATAAGCTGAAATTTGGGCTCCCTTTAGATTTTATCAATGCTGGGAAGATTGGGATGCAGTACCTTTTGGGAAGCCCCAGAAGACTGGAGGGCTTTTGGTGAGTCTTAATATCTTTGGGTTTGTTTTCCTCTTGCTCTGCAGCCTAAGCGGGGCCTGGAGGTGATGGCCAGAGGTACTGTCAGAAAGGTAAGTAGGGTTGTGAAATGAGGCTTTGTGGCATGATGCTCCTCTGTCACTCTATGTTGATGCTATTTTTGATGATTAAAAAGGCTGTGGTAGTCCTCTTCTTCTGTCACAAATGGAAATAGAATAAAATCCCTGGAAGTCTACAAGTTCATGGAATGAATCAGAGAATGGAAAAATAACCAAAAGCTAGATAGTCAGAGGCAGTCTTAGCCTTTCTGATGTAAGGTGCTGTGGCTTTTTAATGTCTCCTCTATAAACTACAGACAGAATAGCTAGTCTTAACTTTGAATTTTCTTGCTTTTAGCAGTTTGTGTTAAACAGTAGCATTATTGAAAAATAGCTTTTTATCTCTGTGTAATAATGGTTTATTTGACTCTCTACTCCTAAATGCATGAATTTCAGCAACTAACGAACATCAAAGCAAGGAGATTTTTCAGCTCAAAAAGTTATCTTTAAAATTATGATCAGCCTTTTACTGAATATTTTTGTGAATAATTTGAATAAACATTTAGTAATCTCTGTATTGTTCTATTATGTTGAAGGAGATATGCCTTGATTGTATCACTTTAATTAACTCTAGCTGTGTTTTACTAAAGTCTGAAGCATTAAGCATTGTTTATATAAGCACCCTGACATTCAGGTTGCCTGAAAGAAGTAAATAAAACTGTAGGTCAAACTGTATTAATGTGTCTTGCCAGCTATTATTACATCAGCTTTTGAATGGCGTTTATTCTGTAATTGATGGTTGTCAGGCTGTAATTTCCATAGCTACACTTCAAACTCTTTAAGTTTTCCTTTTTTTTTTTCTGTAGAGTGTACATCATGTTTAGTCAAAGAGTAAAGTGGAAAGAAGAGTTACCAGTTTTCATTTCTTAATAACTTTTTTATTCAGGGAATCACTTTAGTTATTTACCAAGATAGTAAATCTATAATATTCCTTTAGATTCAATTTTCTGCCCTTTGCTTTTCTTGATTTTATATTTACTTTCTTCTTTGTGATCATCCAATCTAATCTGTCTGTGTCTACCTAATCTGCCTAATATATCCATGTATCATTTTTCTAATGATTTTTTTATTGAAATGACACTTAGCATTTGATAATTAAGCCTACACTAGAAAAGCTTAATTCTCCCATTAGTGTATCAGACTTCTATACTTCAGCTAGAATGTGGGAGCTCAGTGAGTTAAATAAGCCTTGTTAAGTGTTTATAAGAGCTGAAACATTTTTTCCTTAATCTTTGTTACTGAGTGGAAGCTACTGTAAAATTCAAGTCACTCCTTGTGCTCCTGTATTGACTAGAAACTCTAGTTAAGTGAATATATGAGATTTACTCTTTCTGTGCAACTTGGATTTTAACTTCAAGTCCTTATTTATGTAAAGGGAACTCTTCTTGACTCCATCCTGCAAAGGGAACCAGCCATAATCAACAGCAAATGTTTTTAAAAAACTCATGGTTTTGTTCTTCCTTGTTTTTTTCTCCCTTTAGCTTAACCAAATTAACTTTGTGCTTTTTTCAACATAATAATTGACTTATTGAAAGTGTTTAGTTAAGACAAATATCTTAAAAAATTGCATCCAGTAATACTTCTTCCTTTCTTGATGTTTTCACAGTATTTGATCTCTGTACAGTGTGTTACACTTTAACTTTGAGCTCTTTCCACGTTCATCTTCCACTACTTTTTTTTTTTCCTTTTTTTTTTTCCCTCTTCTGTTGAGATATAAGTACCTATGGTCCTGGCAGCTTATTCCTATGTATTTTCAGACCTTTGTTGTTTATTCCCTTGCTTTCAGTCTTTCCTGTTGCCATAAGCTCTAGTAAGGATTTTCATCCCTATTTTCTAGAACTTCCATTGAAATTCCAGCTAGATGGCATGGATTTGGTCCATTTCTCCCTTGTTCATTCTATTCATCTTCATGTCACCATGCAGTCACATGTCTGATGTGGTGTGACCATTCTTTACTGTAGTGCTGGTAGCTTGTGTTGAGATGAGTCATGATGTGCTGCTCTGCCTGTATCAGGCTACTGCATCTTTCTCTGTAGTCATTTCATATTTCGCTTTCATACCCTTCTATCTTTTTTTTGGTGTGTATTCCAGCTCATTGAATTTGGTTTGCCTTTTATTGTTTATTCTTATTTTTGCTACAAGCCTTGCAAAGCTGCACCAAACTCATACTCAGAATAAAGAAGGCTAGTTGTGTTATTAAATGGTTTGTATGAAGAAATTTTTGTTTGTTTTTTTGTTCATCAGATCAAATTTGCTCAAAAGATGTTGTTAAAGAGTTTCATTGTGCTTTTCTAGTAAAGTGTAGCTGTCCTGTTATGCTAGTCAGTACCCATAAAACACATTCAATGTGCAAGGTATGTTGAATTGTGTTTAGGATGTGTTTCAGTACTTTATTTGTGACAGGGACTTAATGATGAAAGGGTAGTAGAAAAATTGGCACTAAAGTGCCCCATTACATGATATGGTTAAGAGAGTGACTTGCAGCAAATTTCAGTTCCCTGATACTAAAAGGAAGAAGAGTCTTATTTTTTTACAGATTGATAGACTGCAGCTGAAGTTCCTTGACTTGTCTTTGTTGCACACAAGTCAAGTACTTGCTTAAATTAACAACTGATGTTGATACTGTCTATACTTCTATAGTGGATTCCTCTGCAAAAAGAATACCTTATTGCATAGCTTGTATTGCCAAAGCCAAAGAAACAGAGAAGAAAGACAGTTTTTACTAGTTCATAAATAAATGGATGCTGAAAAGCAAACCTTATTATTCCTGAACTAATCTGTTAAACAAGTGAAAATAGGGGAGTTGGTCTCCCTCTCTCCATTTTGCTCCTTCCCTCCTCCCCTTTTTAGTCTCATGTAAAAGTGGCATGATCTGAGGAAAGCATCTTTCTTTAACTAAGAGAGCGTAAGTGCACAAAATGACAGTTACAAATAATTTTATACAACAGAAGGACAAATAGTGCTGATAGTTTGTTTCTAAAAAAAATGGTGGAGAAAGGAGAGAAAAAAAAAAGCTTGGCCTGAAAGACTACGGTAAATCACAAAAGTGATCTCAAGTGAACAGAGATAGATTTCTGGAATACGGTGTGCAATGAAACCAGTGACCTCTTATACAAGGGTTCATGTCTTTTTCTACAGAAACAGATGGGTAATAGCATAATGCTGAAATCATGCTCTACATAATATGGACCCAGTGATTGCAGACCTGATTGCTTGCCATATGGTTGCTGAAGGGTTGAAGAGAAAATGGGATGATATGCAAACCCTTAAAAGCAACATTTTTATTGAATGGCCATTACATTAAAAACCAAACTCTGCAAATGAGGGAAAGAACTGTGGTGAATAATGATGAAATAACAAAACAATAAAAGAAGAAACACAATAGCATGTATTTGTTTTCAATATGCAAAATAATTTTTGGTCGTCTTTTTGCCTTGCGTTATGAGCATTTGGCGGAAAGTTGGTGGGACACTGCTGCCTGCAGGGCAGAAATACAGTATAGTTGAGCATTGCAGTATTCACTAGGTCAGACAGAAAAAGAAAATATCACTTTTCTCAAAGGAAAAGCTTCTGAGTTGAATGCTAAATAAAATATGCTACTTGCATACATGAACCACAATACTGAGAGGCCAGTGGAAAGCCTTTGTGACGCCTGCTTTGTCAAGACAGACTCCAACAGTCTATTTACATTCCCTCCTGAAAAAGTCATTTTTTTCCTCTCTAATTTTAATGTCTTTGTTAGCAAACAGGGTTTTTTAATTTTATTTTTTATTTTTAATCACATCTATCTCTGCGCTTCTTAGTACAGATGAAGTGCTAAGATGCAAGTTTAGGTGTTTAGGTGTTTTTCTTGCCCCTAGAAGCCTTCTTCATAGGAGAAGGTTACACGCAGTACTCAGCAGGGTGACCACAACTTCATGGCTACGTTTACTTGGGTGCTGAGGAAAAGATGTGTGAAGGTGTGACATGGTGAGAATAATGGCAGTCTTTGGAACTGATGCAGGGTTGATATCGAGTCTGAAATCCTTGTCCTTGCTTCCTGAGCTCTTGTTTGATATCGCTCCAATGGGAAGCCCCAGAATTATCTCTGAGCTATTAATAGATCACTGTCTCGCTGTCACAAACTAATAGGAAGGATACCCAGTGAATGAAAGCTCTGAATTCAGATCAAACAAGACTAGTATAAAACTCCAGTGGTAGGAAGGGATGGGTAAGGAGTTGCTGTTCCTTTTAAGCAAGTGTGAGGTTCTTTGCATCACACTGTGGATGTACTGCTGCGTGTGTATATCACAACAAATGCATCTCTCTGCATTTGTCCTCCCTGTGCTGTGCTGCTTGGGAGCTCCCAACATTCAGACAGTGGTAATACAGCTATTTCTGATTAATCGCTACTACATACAAACTTGCTTGACAGCTTTGTCCCTGCATCCTATAAATCACAATTTGACTGCAGGAATGGAAAATATTTATTTGAACAATTATTTTCAGAGAAGTCTTCCCTGTATGTGAACCTCAGGATTGTCTTCAGGATTTAGACTTTTCATCAGCTGCCCAGCTCACTTTTATTTTATTTTGAGGCCTAAAGACATATGACAAGCAGCATATTGCAGTATTTAAGATATTTTAAGTGTGACGAAACAGATTTTCATACGATTAGAAGAAATGTCCTCCAGCCTATAAAAGTGATTCTCATACTTCTTGACTAGTGACATGTCTGCTGTGTGGCAGCAATAAGTTTTGCATAACTTTTAAGAGCCCATGCTGACCTACTTAACAGGCATCCACTGCTACATAATGTATTTAGGTCAAGTATTGTGTTTGAGCTTATCATCAATCTTATAATAGTCCATCTCACTGTGAAAACCACAGCTACATGATTGATGCAAACTTTCTGTAGGGTAGAAAGGAGTCTTGTCCTTTTCTTAAAGAGAAACCTCTCATTGTGGTGGTGTTTGTTACTTGTTTGGAAGAAGCAGCAAGGATTGCCAGAGGTGGCCCACCCCAGACAGTGCTGTTGAGCCACTGTTTGTCTGCATATGTTAGGTAACCAAAGTGATGTCCAAAACAATCTGTGAAACCTTTTCCAAAATGGTTCTTTTGGGGTGAACTGTGCATGTTTCAGTTGAATATCTGTGTTTTATTGTGAGGATTGACTTTTTATTGCTTTAAACAACAGTGCTGGCTATTTTGGAAATAGCAAAGGATAACAATGTTCTTTTGCTAACTGATGTTAGAATTTAAAATAAGTATTTTTTGCAAGAGTTATCATGCTTACGGTTAGGAAGAGACTGTAGATTTGCCTGGACTGCCTGCTCAGCAGCTATAGGAGAGTGACAGGGATTGTGTGCTCCTACTTCAAGTTTGGGATAGAGACACTGGTTGTCTCTCCATATGGTGGGAAGAGACTGGGGATAAGTTATAAAAACAACAATAATTATTTATACCAGATATATAGTTTATCCAGAACTGTATGTCCTCACAACATGGTGCAAACTGGTTTTGATCTGGCTGTCATTTTCTCTAAAAGCTGTAAGTGCCTGCACTCCAAGTTCCTATCTATCCTCAGAGCTGCTGAAATGCCATCTTTCTTGTCTTACTCCTCATGCCTTGTCTTTTGCGGGGAGGGGGGGGTGGAAAATATATTCTGGAAGAAACAGGTTGATGCTTTGTCCTAATGGACTCACAAGCGTCACTGCTCATGGCAAAAATGTCCCAAGGTGGGGACCTGCAATCGGCTTAGAAAATCTCTAGGTAGGAGCCTGCATAAAAATGCCTTTGAAACAGGCACATGCTCTGGTGGATCTGAATTTATACTGCACTTTTTAACAACATATCAGAATGTTTGAACTAGGAAGGAAGTTATTTAACAGCGCAATATACATGATAAAAAGTCCATGAGTCCCTGGAGTTTGGCATGTTCTATCCTTTAAGTGCTTTGTAAATCATATTAGTTCACATGACAAAATAGTTTGAGCTATCTGCTTCTATGTTTCAAACAGCTTCCGTAGCAATATTTGCTTTTTTTTAAAATACTTTGAGCGAGAAGAGGGGCAGAATTATAGTACCTTTTCCACAACACAGTAATACTGAGACTGTCTTAGCTTTCTCACTTTGAGGTTCTTAAATTACACCTTAATGTTATATTTGCATTGCTTCTGGACTTCAACTTTTTCTACAGGTCTAATTTCCAGAGTCTTTACTTAGAATATTTAATAACTTGAGATAAGACTTAATTCTGACTAAACTACAAAAAAATAGGAGTTTTATGGTACGTAGACACTTGTATTTTGCACTTTTCTGTTATAAGTAAGTTAGAAGTTTTTTTGAATTTCAGAAATGTAGTACAGTAGCAGCTATGAGTTCTCTGTCTTGAGTTTAGCAATACCGCAATAAAAGTGAGTAGTAGTAAAATTCCACCTGTCAAACAGTTTCTGGGGAAAACTGGGAAGAGATTGTATGTAAAATAAGAACCCATCTTACGCAGACCAATATGGAAAATTATGCGAAGACATGTTTTTGGAGAAAAATACAAAAGTACCACTTGAAATACAGGATGTCATCTTAGGGAAGTTCAGCCATAATGGAAGATGATCATTTTCTTTACTTCTATAAATTCAAACAAATAAGCTGCTTGTTTTGTGGACATAGCTTTACTTCCAAAGCTGATCCTGCAGCCAAATGTCAGGTACATATATTACCCTTTTCTTCTTTAAATATCTGTGTAAGGCTGAAGGGAGGGGAGGGAAGAGGACCAAGATAGGAGAATGTCATTCAGATATTATTCTATGAAGACTGCTGAATTTGCTATATTTTGAGAAGTTATAGGGGATAAATATAGCATTGGGAAAACTTGCAGGAGTTATTTGATTCCTTAGTCACGAAAGGTGATATTTGCTAGGTATGAGTCCGTAGGGCCTGCTCAACCACTGATAGAAAGTGAGGAGAGGTCTCATGGGAATGTTTCCAGATTCTGCTCCTGGATTTTCAGACTTCCATTACCAGGTGTGCTTGACTCCAGAATCTGTGTGTGTAGCAAGCCAGAAAGAACATTTGCTATTATAGAAGGAGACATGTATTTTATTTTGGTTTTGATTTTTATTATGGATTGTGTCATTAATTAAATTTACTAGAAAGCAGGAAGTACTGTCTAATCTTTTAACTGTCTTTTTTAATATATTTAATGATTGAGAAGCATATTGATTGCTCCCTTTCTCTAAACACTTGGTGTCACTTGGCAGCACTTCTTGCCACTCTGTTATTTATAGTTATTCACTCAATTAAAAAGAAACTACTTTTTCCTTGTAGGTATATGCATCATTTATATCTCAGCTTCATTATATTCTGTACTGTATAAATTCTGTACTGTATAAATTGTAAGAAAGTGGTTATGTAATACTCTTATATCTTTTAATACATTTGCATGCATTAAATTCCTTACAGAATCATATTCACCGTAACAAAAGGTTCATTAGCAGGACAAAAATGCTTAACTTGGAAAAGTGTTAGAAGAAGGGAGATGCATTTTCAGACTGATATTGTTATTTTGCAGTTATATATTACATACAGAGCTAAAATGGGATTAGCTAATCCCAAATTACAAGTATAAATGTGATAGTAGTAGTTCACTCTCATCTCTTTTTGTAGTTATATCTTTGAATAGGAGTTATCATCATTAAATTTAAAGTATATGTAAGGGCAACTCACTGCAGTTAATAAAGCCATTTATGCCACATGGGAGCTGTATGTATTGAGTAACACTTTTTTTTTTTTTTCTAAATTCAAATTTTCAAAGTATTTGGCACACCTTGCTTACACGTGCAATTAGTGTGAAAGGTGTTTATAGCCTAACCTCTGTTATGAATTTAAGTATTCTTTATTCTTCCTCCTCCTATCCAGTTGGTAAAACCTCCTTGGGGGTGCTTATACTTGGCCACATTGTTTTGAAGAATGTTATAGTTCTGCCTGAATTAACTTTGGGAACTGATCACTTTATTTTTGTTGAAATGGCAGTTAGATAGGAAGAATATTTACTACTAAAGTGCAATAAAAATGCATCAAGCTTGAAATACTGTCTAGAAGATCAGAAGATTCTTTCTGGTTATGTTGCATTTAAAAGATGCATTTATTTAACAAATATAAATTCTCTATATTGGTATCCTGCAGTGATAAACTTCATTCTGGTTAAACTGGCTTTGAAGTTCTAATTTTATTGCCCAAAATGTACTGTCGTGAGCCATATGGAAGTCAACTGATAGTGGAAAAAATAGTGCTAAGGCGAAAAGCTCTCTTAACCCTACTTCAGGACTGCAATGGGATGAAAACTGAACACTAATTGAAGTCTGAAAATAACTTTATTTGTAAGCATTTTTCCACTGGATTCTGCAAAGAACTGATCAGATACAGATGTGCTAGCTGAAAAACAGCAAAGCATATCTGACAGTTTCTTAGTAGCTGGGAAGTAGAGGACACATTGAGTTTCATGGAAAACTAAATAGGAAGACTGATTAAGTCTAGAGATTGCATGTCTAATGACTTACCAAAAGGTAACTGTTATGGTGTCATTCATAACTTGAAAAGGCTTCTGTACCTGCAGTGATCCTTTAAAATGACTACCTGGAAATCATTAGGATACACACTAGGTTCAGTTAGCTCTGAAATGGTGAAAAAATATTTTTTAATCTAATTCGCAAATTTACTAGTTCAGTTTTGCAGATGGCTTATTAGTTAGACTCCTTGGAAGGATGAGGAAGGACAAAAGCCCAGCTGGTGGAAGGTGAGCTCTGCCATCATTGGTGCTTGAGATTTTTTTTTTTTTTTTCCCTGATGCTGTTTTTGAGCATGGAATAGTGTCTGGATAGGTGCTCCTGGTTTCAGATATGAGGAAACTATCATGTTGGCTGGTGAGGTGTCTGCAACTTATATTAGTGCTAAAAAATGCAAGCTTGCCACCCTTGCAATTTCTGTAAGATAAGCAGAGGAGAGGAGAAGACTTGATAGATGAAGTGTGATGTCTCCAGTAAATTTCCCACTTGGTCAGTGTGACTCCAAACTCCTATGAAGAATGGGAAAGCCAAAAGCCTTTCCTTATAAGAAGGAGGGAGGGGAGAACACACACAAAAAACCTCACACAGTAATAGGACTATGTTGTAATTGGTGTTTTGATCGAAGGCCATGTTTGTCTAGTGTGGAATTTTGCAGTAAAGATCTTTCACTAATGTTTTTTTTCTAAATGGCTTCAACCAGATGATGGCTGTATCCTGTATTTACTTTCACTCTTAAGCATCTTCTTTGAGACTGCTTTGTGGGAGGAGGCTGTTTGTAGAAGTTTGATCTTCAGTAATTGATACCTTTCCTAAATATGAATCAAGGATGCTGAAGGTTTTGAAGCACCTGCTCTCAGTTGTAACTCTTGAAAAAGAGTGGGATTTAAGAAAGTACACAGCACAACTTAATGCTTTAGCTTTGTGGAGCTGATAAACCATGTTGCCTTAAAAAACAAACAAACAAAAAAAAAAAAACAATATTTGTGGTCTGCTTTTGTTCACTGCTGCAAGGTCCGTAGAGCTTAGGTTCCATATGCATTTACTCCTTCCTCTCACTTTTTAATTCTGTACTTGTTGGTGCGTGTAGAGGCTTTCCGACATGGTGCAAACATCTACTTCCCTCTTTGAGCCTGTATGGAAAATGTGTTGGTGAGGAAGATGGGCAGAGCCAGAGATGTGGCTGCAAGGCGGTCCTCTGGGCCAGCCTTTCTCTTGATGAGTTTATGGGCCCAGATGGTTGGTGGGAGCTGAGTGCCTTCTATTTTTATTCACAGTACAGGCAGAAAAGGGGTATATGTGTAGATTTCATCAGTGAATGTAAGAAACAAAGCCTATTTTTTTAATTTCATTTTTGTTTGACCTTAAAGCTTAATGTGCAACATAGCTGAAGTTCAGTACACTAAGTATCTTCAGTGAAAAAACTTTCTTGGAGTTGGATATTTCCAGATAACACCCTAAATAGATTCGCTGTTCAGCTCTCTTTATGCAGTTTTTCTTTTCTTGTTCTCTTTTTATTTCCGCTGCTTCTTTTCCTACTGAAAACAGAAGTGGCAATCGAAGACAAAAAGTTAATTAAAAAACAAACTTCTTAAAATTTTAAGGGAAAACAGAAGAGTTGTTCATTTTAGAAGCTTTAAAATACTTTTTAAATAATTGAGAAAAAATGAATACACTTCAACTTTTCCATTTAAAATTATTATTTTGAAGAAAGGATGTTTTTCTTTCAAAATTTTAAATAGGGAAAAATTAGGATTGTCAGGCAGAGCTTTTTTTGGAGCAAGTTTAAAGCACCCTGCTTAAAAACAGACATCTTATTTTGAAGTATATCATTTTTTAACTTGACAAGAGGGTTTGCTCGTGACAATAGTCTTTTGATCACTGCAACAAGACATTGAAATCAAAAATCTTAGTGCTTCCAGTCTTCTGGTGTATTCTGAAATACTGTTACAGCAGAACCTATGAGATTACTATTACTCTTTAAATTGCTATACTTGTGGATCTAATCCAGAGCAGCCTTGAAGGCTGGAGCCACCTTTGGCATGATGCAAGCAGGACCCCGAGGCAGTTGGAGATGGTTTCTGCTGGGCTGTGCTCCTGTGATGGTGCTGCCCTGAGCTGTCCTCTGCCCTCTGGGTGTGCTCTTCCCAACTTGCAGCAAGCTCTTCAAATTGGCTTTTTTCAAGGCTGGGGAATCTGTCTTTCACCAAGCAATTCACTTGAGAAGCCCAATGAGTTGAAACTCAGAAGCAGGCTTGTGGACATGCTCCTGATGGGAGTTTCCAACCGCTGTGGCAGTGAAATGAAATAACTTAGCACAGGGAGAAAGGAACTGATGAGATGGGTTGCTCTTGTGGATCAAGGATGTCCTCTGGGCTTGGTGCTGAGGTTCATGAGGTGCATGGCATCTTCATAAGGCAGTTTATATTGACATTCACATTATGGAAGTGGAGAGTGTTTTATACTAACCCTCCTACTTTGTCATCTTATTGAATTAGTGGGGTTTTTGAGTGCATATCTGCGTGCTAACAGTGTAATGTTTTTGCATGGCAGGAGAGTAATTTCCTAATTCATTTGTACTGCCAAATATTCTTCACTTCTAGCTATTCAAAAAAAAAATCCACTGTATTTTTTTTTGCTTTTAAATGCCCTGTAAACCTTGAATTAGGAAAGTAAAGCTCTTGAATATATAGTATTATAAAAAAAAATCCACTGTATTTTTTTTTGTTTTTAAATGCCCTGTAAACCTCGAATTAGGAAAGTAAAGCTCTTGAATACCTCTTCTGAATACCTCTGTAAACCCTGATTGCAAAAACTATAGAGATTGTTTTCTGTAGGATTGAAATTTAGCAGAAGAATGAAGTGTATCCATTAAAATAAAGCCTATCTTTGATACAGAGTATGGTTGTATTTTTAATTATTCTAGATTTATGTTTAAGTGGATTATTTTACCTGAGCTGCAGTCTAAACTTCAGAGGAAATTCTTTTGTATATAATGTAATTGCCAGAAATGGCTTAAGCATCCAGGCAAGATGAATCAGCTATTGGACCTCAAGATGGAAGATTACTTTAGCAAGTGGCATGTATGTGTGTGTGTATATATATTTTAACCATGAATATTTCGGGAGGTTAAGTGTTTAAAAACTCTTGAAGTAGAATAGAAATAGGAGAGTTTCTAAACACATAGGTTGAAATGCCCATTGAAACTGCTGCGAGTTTTATTACTGGCGTTAGTGCATTTAAAATTACAGAATAAGGGTTTTTAGGTGCTCCTCTTAAGGAGTAAAGGTCAACTGTTTCATTTTTACCTGCAACATCTGTTGCATTGCTGCTTTCCTTCTCAAATTTAGATTCACAACTTTGTAAACCAAAATCGCGGGAAAGTAAAACTTTGTTTTAAGTAAAATAACTTAATCTCTCCCATGTGACTTTGTTGTTCTTGGTTTCAAAAGTGACTTTGCTGAAGTTCTGAACTATAACTCTTTGTAAGGAGGGAGAAATCAAGGTGAAACCAGGGCATTTAGAGAAAGCCTTGGAAGGTTTGGGAAGCAAGCTATTAAGACTGCTGAAATGAATTTGCAGCACTGCATGTTCATCACTGCTGATTATTTTAAAAGAAAGTGTAAAAAAGACCAACAAACAAACAAACAAAAAATCATGTGGTTTTGTAAAAATGAGAAAATAACCTGAGATTTCATCAAATTTCTACCATTGCTGCCCTCAGACAGATCACCCTGAGTATCTGCTTTTTTCTTTGCACGATTTATTTCTGAAATACAGGAAAACATAAAGTAGTACATTAAGATCTAGAATTGCAGAACAGGGAAATGAAATCAGTTTGTCACACAAGATTTTTTTTATTGACATCTTTAGTTTGTTTTGATGTCTGTAATTAAATTGCTAATTATGTGTTTCTGTTGCAGTGGTCATGCTTTTATTACATAATTGCTACAAGTTTTGCTCTCACCAGTAACAATATTTGTTTAACCTCAGTGCATGCTAGTTACATACTTCAGTAATGTAGAAGCTTAGAAATGGAGTTATTGACTGTGTTACAATTGCCTAAAAAGGGGTTCAAAGTTCTTTGCTGTAAATTAAATATGTTTTGTGGCAAAGGATCAAAGGTAATTAAAGGATGAAATAATTGCAGTCATTAAATAATAAATATTATTTCAACACCAATTGAAGAAAATAAAAAAATACCTAGGAAAACTTGAGAGGAGGGAAAATGATCCTTTATGCTTGTTTCTGTGTTTTCTTAAAAAACATTTGATTAGCTGAGAGAATTCAGTCACCTTCTCTTTTATTTTTTTCCCTTTGAGTGTAGGCATAATTTTTGTCAGTATATTTCAATGTATTCATTAATTTTTCTCATTTGTTTATTTTATGCAAACCATAAGAGACACTTTGTCCTCAGTGAAGATTGCCTCTTTATTTTATTTTGAAATATTTGTATATTTATTTCATTAAACGAGATAATGCTTTTTCTTATTAACATAATTTCCAGTACATTAAACATATTTCTCCACAGACAGAAGAGAGGAATCAGATTAAATGACAGTTAAATCACTTGCAGCAATTTCAACTGTTAAAAGAAATAAGTGTCTCTGTTTTCTTTGTGATCACGAGATGTGCTGTAAAGGGAAATGAAATACAAAAGAAAGGAGGGAAAACATAAAGAAATAATGACTGACTTATTGCAGTAATACCACTGAGAGAAGAAAAATTCACTACAAATAAAAGGAAAAATAATATCGTGGTTTTGAAAGTTACCAACATTCATTTCTTATTGATGAGATCAGTGCAAGTCTAATACTAAGTAAACTGCAGGAAAAAAAATCAATGTGATAAACTATGGATGATGAAAGAAGAAATAAATACTTTGCATTAGGAGGGCTATTATTCTAAATGCCTTTAATTTTTAAATAATTTATTTTTCATCATATTTATGGAAGGGGAAAGAAAAAGGGAGGCTTTTTATTTATTTATTTTTAGTAAACTAACAATGCACTTCCACTAATGAATTTGCTAAAGTGGTTAGGGTCTTCCAAATGCCCCTGTGTCCTTACTGCAGGTCTGTTGTGTTTCCTTGAGCAGGCACAAGACTCTGTACAGGGGAAGCTTATCTTTTTGTTAACTCTTATTGTGAGATGTTTCAGTATTATAATAAATGTGTTTGTCAATTATATTTTTATTATTATTTTAATTTGCAGGCTCTGAAACAGCTGCTTTGAAGGGATCTTTCAACAGAATGACTGGGCTGAGAATTGCTAAGGTAATGTTCACATTATTGTTCTGCCCCCCAGTCAAGGTTTTGTCTGTGCTTTTAGCTATAAACCAATTATTTTTCACTTGAGTTTTATTAGGCCTGAGAAAGGACTAGTCCTATTTCTTGCTATATTTTTTACCTTTCTCACTTTCTTTTTGATGTACTTCCATGACTCGAAGCTTGTCCTCTCCCATTTGCCCCATGTAAAATGCAGTGATGTTCAGCTGTAAGATGAGAATGGAGGGACGCTCTCAGGCATCAGAAGAGGAACCAAATGTGGGTGGTGAGGCGCGCTTATGTCACTATAAAACAGAATATGTGAATTAACCTAAAAAATTCTGAGTAAATTCTTTCTGCTTTTGGGTGACTAATGAGGGGAAGCAATGTCCCTGTGGCACAGCATTCTCCCTGGCCTAAGACAGTGAAGGAGAAGCTAGGTGAATGTGGCAAAGTGGGTTTTTTGGAGCTAAAGGACAGACTCTGTCTTCCTGCTTTGTTTACTTGCCTTCAGAAGCTGCAGAGAGTGCTCTACAAAAATTGGGGTCATTGCAGAAGACTTTTGCACACTGGGATTGGTGTTCCCCATTTTTCCCCTTAAGGTTATATGTCATGTGTAGAAGAATGCTCTAGGAACAGAAGTAATGTTGGGATTTCTCCTTTGTGGACATTCTGGGAAATTACAGTTCTGAGATGTATAAAATAATAAAAGCATAAGGATTTGTCATCTTCTGTGGACAGAGATTAGTTGTGTGGGGCTTTCTCTGCAGTAAGTGAAGAGATACTACATCTCTAGAGGAAGCTTTTGATTGTTGGGCATTTGCTGTTTTTCTCAGTCTTTTTTAGTGCAGCTTCAAAAGCCACATACCTCTCAAAGTGCTTCCACGCCTGCATGTGTCTGCTCTGGTCCTCCAGTAAGGGCACTGTGGTGATCAGTACCACCAGGCAATAGAAAATATTTGTGCATGAAGAAACTCAATTAACTTTTCAAGATTGTCCATCACCTTTGCAAAATGGCATACGTGATAATTTAAGTTAAGCCAAAAATGAAAACAAAAGAAGTCCCTTCGGGTTCTGTGAACAGATATCCTCCCCTGGATTTTGTTGGCATAGAGTTACCCTCTCAATGGTTCTGAAGTTCTTACCACCCTGAGCAGTTGTCCTTTGTGGTCTTGCAGAGAAGTACTGGTGGGATAATGCTCACCTTGCTGGTATTCTTCAGTCTAGGGCTTGTTTGACTTGTGTTGTAACCCTGCAAAGGGTTACACTTGGACACATATCTGGCTTTATTTACACACTTCAGAAATAAAAAGAATATCAAACAACTAATGTCAGTAGAAGCGATGGCAGGTTTGAGAGTTCAAACATAATAGAAATGTGTGTATGTAAGCATTGATTGTTTCTAAAATAACTGAATTAAAGGAAGCAGGTCATAAGAAACAAGTATGTTGCAGAATTTGATAAGTTTATATTTTGTGTATTCTATAGTGAGGTCACTTTTCTTGTGATACAGCAAAAACCTGAATCACTCTGTGCAAGAGGGCATGATGATAAAAGTATTTCTCAGATTAACATGATCTAGTTTTTGGAAAATATTAAAGCATCACTACATTGGACTTTATGTTATATAACTACACTTTTCCATTTGGAATTAAATATGATTTTCAGACTTCTGATCTGGCATGATATTGCCTATTTCATGCCTTTGACAAACTGGCTGAAACAAGCTCTTTTCCCCCAACCTCATATATTTGTGGATAAAGGATTATTAACTGTAATGTATTTTAAAGGCTAAATAAATTAGAGTATTGTTTAGGTAAGCTTGCAGACAGACACAAGGTGTCTTGTTTCTTTTCCAGTATCTCAGCAAAGATCAATGTCAGAGTATAGGATGGGATTTAAGAGTTCCAAGTTCACACTTTTAGGCTTATATCAGTAGGTTTAAGACCTAGACCACAATGTGTGCTGAAATATTTCCTTCTACTTTTTTTCTGGTTGGTATTTTGACTGCATGACCTATTCCATCTGTCATACCACAATATTTTAAAAAATGGTGAGCAAATTTTGCTGATTGAGAGAGGAAGTTGGGACACTTACTTGTGTAAGTAAGCTCTGACATGGGAAACCATGTAGTGGCAGTGGGTCTGCTGATAGATTTAAATGCATTGTCCTTTTCTGGGAAAAACATCTTCTCTAAGTTCATGGAAACACTATACAAAAGATTGGCTTGGGAGCTAGTTCTTCTCTCGGCAGTATTTGAGGAAACAGACTTCATTCTTGCTTTGGTTTCATTTGCAGTTTTTGTTGGTTTGACACAATAAGACTGGCAAAATAAAATGAAAGATACAAATAAACTTGATTACTCAGCTCTTCAGAGAGGCCCTTGAACAATGAGGCCTCTCTTTAGTCCAGCTACTGTGGTAAAGTCACTGTGATCTGTTTCTATTTCTCTCCTGTTGAAGGATAGTGCAGCTGAACACTTTTTTTGGTGAAAATACTGGAAAAGTAGGGAAACGCACACTGAAACTTGGGAAGGTCAGAATCTACATGCACAACATTTATCTATATCTGCAGGTCGATTCCCATAGCTGTGCTATGATCACTTATCTCTTAAAATGATTCTGCTTGCTAGGTAGGGCTGATTGTGCCAATGTCTTTTGGGCTGAGGTGTATTTTTCTCAAATTTGAGTCTTACTGAGGGCAAGATTTTTAACTGTTTTTGGTTATCCATGACTGGCAGCTTAGACTGTAATGTTCCTATGTTTCCAAAATAAAAATCAAGGGGAATGTTCTAGCTTCCTCCCAGGGCATTTGGTTCTTGTCTTCTTATGTAGTTATGTTTTACATCTAGTCTCATTTTCTAAGGCAACAAAGTTCAGCCTATTGGTCTATGTCCTTTCCCTCTACTGACTTTAGCATTTGTAAAACACTCTGAAAAGAAGAAAGAAGTTTCAAAAGTGATTATGCTTTAAGGGTTAGATAATTACTGGTGTCTGGATAAGTAGCTTGCTAAGGAAGAGATGGACAGAACTCATTCAGGATCTTTTTTTCATCTATTGACCTACTGACCAGCCAATGTGTGTATAGTTCTGGACAAGCCACAGCAGATTCACTGCTGCCTTTTGCATGATAAAGGGAATGAAGTGACATGAGTGGAGGAAAAATGGTCATAGAAAACTAAGCTTCAATAGTTCCCCTGATTTGTGGAACAAATTATTGTTACTTTATATGGAAATTCAAGTGGAAAAAAGTGGCTTAGATGGGGGAAAAAATCTACTTAATGTTTCTCTTGGTATTTCCAGCAAGTAAATGTGAACATAATAAAAAGGATGTGAAAAATACTTTGAAAAATACTTTGTTAAAATTAGCATTGTTTTCTGCATAAAGAGGGGGGACAGTGATAATAAATGTCATTCAAAAATAGAAGTGTCTTTGGTTTCTTGTTTTCAGTAGACTTAATATAATTAATTTGTTCTACTTGCAGTTTGTTGCTGCATCATCTCTTCTAAATCTGTCTGTGGGCCATGTTAGGCAGTTTCCTACAGTTATTTTTACACTATTGTTAAACAGTACCAGGCAATGTGTTGCTTTTCTGATTTATTGCATGGGACCAGCACATAGTTTTCCATTGTAGCATATTTGTGCATTTGTCACTTTTTGTGGTTTATATGCTAGCATATGGCCAGAAAGGCAAACTCTTTTCTCTCAGTTTTCTTCTGTGTTGTTCAGTGCACAGTGCTTTTACAATGATAACTTGTAGAGGTGAGATCAAAATCCTGGAATAAAACTAGTTTGCTTAAAGAAAGGGAAAAAGTCTAGTGATACAGTTCCATATGCATTAGCAAGTGCTTTGTGAATCTTAGTGGTCTGTGAGGAGGAAATGAGAGGTGTGGAGCAAATGTCAATTTTCACGGAAACTTCTCAATTTGTTTGGTCTCAGATCCCTTGCCATGCCGTTTGCACAGAGACCAGTGTCTGTGTCAGGTACAGTTGTCAAGCTGACAGAGCTTGATGCATAGGCAAAAAGATGCCTGCAAGAAGATGCCTGTGTGGATATTGTTGCATGACAAGGACCCTGTGTTTGCATTAGCTGTATATGTAACCCCAAACCATGCAGTGCCAGAAGTGCTTGTCATCCACCTATTAGTTTAATGTAATTCATCTAAAACTGATGATTATTTTAATGGGAATTACAGTGAAGTTATTGTTTTGTTTAACTTTGAGCTTGTAGGAAAGTCTGCATTTTTCTTAATTCCTCTATGATAACAATGCTCCCATGACACTCAGAGTAAGGTTGTTTTTTAAAAATCTTTTAAAATAATCAATGCAAAGCAAGACACAGAAACAAATGTTGTCACTTCCATCATTCAGTAGTTTATCACCACATATTGTAGGACTATTTGGATGTAATTCAGAGAAATGATGTTATTAGCATGCGTTCCATAAAAACAATGAATTAGTTTTAAATGAAACAATCAATTACTTGCATAATATTTGCATAACTCATCTTTCCTATCCGTGTAGTTTTAAATGTATCGCACGACTTCAGCCCACCTGCTATTTAGTGACCAAATGGTTTGAGGTATTGTACAATAGAGGTATTTAGGATAAGTCTATTGTATCGGTGGCCTCTGGATTTTTTCATTTGTTAAAAGAAAACATACAATGTCTTTTATGACCAGTGACATAAAACCCGCTGGAAACAAAATGCTATTTTTCTTAAGTTTCTTTGATTAGTTAGGTAGTTTCAAGAATGCCAACTGTGGTACAAGGTGTAAAGAATCCCATCAGCAATTAGGATTCATTTACTGCTGGAGGATTTTATTAATTACACATTTGTAACCACATGGATAGTCACAAACCCAATCGTACATGTCTGTTAGAGATTTGTAGACAGAAGTCTTAACGTAAACATAGAAATGTTAAACTACTCATCTGTAGCCTGCAAAGAAGATAACAAGAAGGATTCTGCTCTCTGTATGATTTGTGAACAATGCTAAGTAAATATTCATCATTAATATATAATAACTGTTGCTTTTGGCAGTTCACTTTTCATTTAATTTGATAATGTGTCCAGTAAATGAAGTGGTACAGGCTGCAGTGTTTTACCATCACAATTGCATATTTTCAATCATTGTTAAATGAAGGCAGCTCAAGGCAAAGCTTTAACCCCCACTAGTTGTGTATGTGATAAAAAGAGAAGGCGCTATCAATCTTTATTGTCTGTCTCGCTTACTGTAATTGCATTCAATAGTCCACTGATTCTGTTGTCTGTGCTAATGTCAGGAACAGTGAAGAGCCAGATGCTCAGACTAGATCATATGCATCCGGTGGCCACTTTGATAAGTTGGCAGCAAGTCTCTGCGTTTGATGATAAATTGTTAACGCTATAGATTATGAACAGCTGAACACTGCGAGTGTGTGTGGAGGAAACTTCTTACCTTGTTTTAAATCTGGCATTATGAAGCTAGCTAAAGGGCATGCCATGTATTATTCAAATGTATCTTGAACTGGAAGCATGCCAATGAGTCATTGTATCTTTGTGAACAGTAAAACAACAACAACAAACAACACAAAAAGCCCTAGAGTGATTTGAATGTGACATTAATAGTCCTGTGGCTGTAAAAAGTATTTCAGAATAATCTTTAATAGTTATGATTATATGATTCAATAAGAGAGCTTCTGAGTTACGGTATTTCAGCCTTCGATCCATCTTAAAATTTATTTTTCTTTTTGTTCTTCCTGTTCTTTTTCTGTTTTTCTCTTCTTGATTTGTAGTAGTAGCTGGAATGTCCTACAGAAAAATAGGACTTTAATGAAGTATGAAAAGTGAAATGCCTGTATGCAAGAAGTGTGAATATGGGTACTGTGAAATAAGCTTTTTGTGTATTCAGTAAGCATGCTGCTCTTCTCTTAATGCTCTACTATGTCTCCCATGTCTACAGTTCTTCACTGTTTATTTTTTTAAGCTGTTTAGGTGGTATCATCCCTTGGACAAACAGCTTTCTAAGATTCAGAAAAAAAAATACTCAGAAGCATCATCTTCATCTTGTTCATACACTTTGGGAAAAAAAAAAAATACTCAGAAGCATCGTCTTCATCTTGTTCATACACTTTGCTCCCCTATGACTTTTAGCTTTTTCTCAGTATACCTTTTCGTAATATAATCCCAACTATGGGTATAGTTATATCAGGGTAAGTGGGCCTTGCCCCATATCTCTTTTGCCTTGTAGCTCTATTACTTCTGACAGTATGGACATATGGGCTAGTTAACAGTGTTCTAGGTGCACTTGTGATCTTGTAGCATATCAGCTTCACTGTGGTAGTTGTCTGTATGCATTTGTGCTGTGTGCAACACCCTATGTAAGGGTATATGCCATACCAAGGAACTCAGTTGAGGGCAATTCTGCATAGAAGATGGATTCCTAGCTCGTATACTATCTTACTCCTTGCTAACAAACTTCCCTGCTTACACTGGAAAGCATTTTTACTTCTATATTCACTACGACTGGTATGCAGCTAAACTGATATATTTAAATGGTGCAATCTTCATTCTTTTTGTTGTTTGTTGTTTTTGAAAAGCTATGTAGTTTTCTATTTGGAAAAAGCTATTTTGAAAAGTCAGAATAGACTCCTACTCATAAGTGTTAGCTTTTAAAAAGTAGAAATGGGTGTGAACTGTAAGTCCGATGCATTCTTAGTTTATGGAGATGCAGAAGTAAAAGATTTCTCTTGATATGTAATTTTGAAGTTGCAACTTTACATTAAGCAACTTAGAACACTTGGCCATTAACAAAAAAGTCCTTATTTTGCAAGAAGCTGAACGCTTACTGTCTGCTTTATTTTTTTAGTAATTGGAAAGGGAGGAGAGGTTAGTATCTCTAAATTGTTTTTAAGTCCAGTGTTCAGTCCACAAGAGAGCTTTGCCTAGGTAGAAATCTGAAAAGTTCTTCTGAACCTTTCAGATTCTTAATCTAAGGTGGTAAACATCTTGAACTTAAAAGTGACAGTGAATAAAATTCCGAACAATTGATCCTTTTCTCAAGTGGTGATGATTCAGAGAGCAGAGCAAGTCACCACTGCAAGAGGGTGGTAACCTCCAAAGTGGTGTTTCAGCATTGCCGAAGAGAGCGCAGTCACGTGTTCCTGAGCAAGGGCTGTCAACAAGTGGTTGAAAGAAAACACTGACCACAGTGATGTCTGAAGGACAGAAGTAACAGTTCATTCATGTTGCATAACTGTCTGCTTGGTACTCAGGGCCTGAAAATCCTCCTTTAATATGGGGCATCTATGTCAGCAAGGTTAGTCTTTCTCAAAGTGACCAAATGGACTGGCTTGCATGCTTGTGTCCAGTGCCCAAGATCAGATTCCTATCTCACTGGTGTCAAAAGGAATCAGACTTATGCCTCATGCTTTGAGATGAGATGAACCCTGCTGTAGACATATAAAATTGGAGTCCTTTTTTCAGTTATGCTGTTGAGGTGGGCAATCAGAAATATTAGACACAGCTACAAAGAAGGGCATGCAATTTTCTGGTTAGAGCAAAATGCAGAGGTGGAGCCTTGAGTTTTAGGCCTTCTTGTTGGGTGATTGGTGCAACTTATATTTTACAGTCATGGAATAAGCAAGAAAAATCTTGGAGTCAGGATCTGGACTGTAGGAATTAGCTTGAGGAGTCTGTCACAGTGCTGAAGCTAATATTGGCGTCAGTACTACTGTATAAATCTCCTGGTCTTCCAGTTTTGTTAGGTGTGACCATCACCACTGAAACATGGCTATCTTTGTGATGGCAGAATTGCCCTTTATACAGACCGGAGAATTAAAATTATTCATCATAGAACGGAGCTATCAAAGCCCCTTTCCTCTTTTGCTACAACATCAAGTGCTCTGGTCTTGAGCAGTGACTAATCTGACTGATGGAGCATTCTTGGAAGGAATCTACATCATTCTACATCCCGGACAAAGCATTTAGTGTCCTGCAGTAAAAGCTGATTAGAGCACTTGAGGTGAGTGTGAATAAATGTGCTATTGCTGAGAAAAACTTTAAGATATTTGGGGAGGATTCTCGATCTGTGAGCTGTTGGGTAAAAGGTGAACATCACTGTCATCTTCAAGGTGCTGTCTTCATATGATAAATAGATGTGGCAGCCAATTGGCTTCAGTAGTCAAGCCAGCTCAAATCTTTCTTCATTGCCTGCTCTCATGTCTCTTGTATGGTCACAATTTCATCAATGTGTGGTTTTTTTCAGTGCTTGAGCAAGCCAAATTCATGCCAATGTCCTTACAGTCTGAGGATTACGGATTCCTCTCTGTAGGACAGCCATCTACTTAAAAGGGTGAGATACTGGGCATCAGGCTATCCAAATGTCTTTGTCAATCTAGCACCTGCTAGGTCATTTTAGGAACTCGATTTCAGAGGCATCTGAAGAGGTGGTAACAGCATAGATTCATCTGTGATGAATCTGGTGGGGACTGGCACAGTGCTGTAGCTTGTTCCTTGCCTTGTGATACTGAATATGGTATTGAAAAATATAAAGCTGTTCTGACCTCCTACTGACATACCTGGAAAAGCTGATCCTTAATGATAAAAGCAGCAAAACACTCTAGACCACCTAGCATTGACTCTGCTGTCTATGAAATACAAATATTGAATTTCATATGTTGTTTCTATTTTATGAAATCAAAGTGCATGTTGTTTGCAAATGTACAGTGAATTTAGTGTTATTTAATGCTGTTTGCAGTTTGGTATGTATGTAGAAGAGGCTTTAGTTAAGGAGGCAGTTCAGAAAACTAGTATTAGCTTGTTAAATCCATGCTACCCATTACTGTTTTTTTGCAGTTCAAATTAAAGAGCACAGATGTTCAGTTAAAACCAAAAAAAAAAAAAAGCTGCAGCTGTTTCAATGCTACATTGTTGAAATGTAACATCTAATAATGTTTCTCAGAAGAAATTAAATTTATGACTCTGCTAAATTATTTTGCATTGATAAATTAAAAAGAGAAGTAAACTATAAGATGTAGCTTTTCTGCTCCATTTATTAATTGGAATAATAGAGTAGCACATAAGATAAAAAAGTAGAGGATCATTTTCATTTTAATATGCTGACACATGGAAGAACTCTGATTCCTTGGCAAAATGTATTGGTTTAGGCTGAAAATTGATGGACAGTGACTTCAAATAACAAGGATATTTTAAGACAAAGAGGAGATGTGAAAAATAACCAAAATGCATCAGACCTAAGGCACTGCAGTTGCTGGACAAGGTATTGTGTATGATTTCAATGTTACTATATTTTTTTCTTCTATGTTAAAGTTTATTTTTCACAGACAAATGGCACTTTTTGAAGGGACGTTCTCTTTTCCTCTTCACCAGTTCCAACTATAAAATGTTTGTCGAGAAGTCAGTGACTGAGTGAAAGTTAGTGTAGACAGTGGTTGTGCTGCTTTGAGTAGGATCCCAGAAACAAAACAGTGGATGAGGACCAGCATATGTTGTGCATGCTTACAGTGTATGCCTGTGATCTGGGGTTTTCATCACTTTCTAAGATTTTATTTCACTATGCTGATTTTTCTAGTGTAAACAGTTAAAAAGCTAAGAGCAGGTTAAACTTAATTTGAATTATTGCTGTATTTGTTTGATAGGACAGCTGGCCTGATTCTGTAGATCTGATTTAGCCTCTCCATGAAGTCAACAATAATATTCCTCCTCCATGTGGAGGATTTTTACCTGAAGTTATTTTGGTGTTACTGTTATTATTAGGTGTTAACACTGAAGAGGGATTGAAGGATCCATTGACCTAGGTGTTGTCCTCAAAGATGTTGCATCTCATGCTTCAAAGACCTTGTGAATGTGTTTATTCTATATATGCTGCCCACAGTAAAGAAGTTTTAGTGATGAAGACTATTACTAGTACTAGATCGCGGTGTCTGACAAGTGGACTCAGGCCTTGAGTTGGTGTTTATTAAGCCAGATTTTCAATTCCTTGGTACTAGCCAAGGTGAGCTTGTTTGTACTAGTTGAGGACATCATTTGGTGCAGTTAACTCAACTCTGTTCAGTTTTGGGCCTAAAAGTCTATAGAATTTCTTAATGATCTTGCACTGAATCTTACTTCCCAATGATCATAACTACAAATGAAAGAGAGGGGTTCATGTGACAACTCGCTGTGTTGTGATTCAGGAATGCTGGTAAGCGCAAACAAAACTTTGAGTATAATGATGTCAATTTGATATACTTTTTTTGAAATATAGTATTCTAAATCTTTTAGTGATTGTTTCATACAATCGATGCATTAATATTAGACATGAATAGAGTTTGACAAAAATCTCTCCAGTTCTGTGGTTCGTAAATGTCACTTGCTACTTTATAAAAAAAAGGATAATTATGTAGTTGTGCCCAATGTGTTTTCAAAAGCTGGAAACTATTTCATAGATTGTGAATCGGGGTTTATCAATTTAAAATTAAATATTGTTTAATGTGTATAGATATGGATAATCATGAAAATACATACTGGAAAGCTGTGATAGCAAGCAGTTTTGTTTTATTGGATCTGTTACTCATCTTGGATGCTTTGAACACTGATCACATCTGCCTTTGTTCAGAGGCAAATGTGGGTGACTAACAGCTAGATTGGAAAGCGTTCAGAGGTTCTTGAGCACCATCTCAGAATAATTGCTACCTTCTACATATCTTTATTTTTCCACTTGTGGACTAACTGGGAATTTTTCAAAAGAGTATCTTTGTGGAAGGGAGCAGCTACATGACCATTGGCCTGTACCCTTGCTCTGGGTGCCATCAAGAGGCCTGAGGAGACCTTGGCAGCCTTATTGTGGAGGTGCTATTAGGTTTGGCAGATGGAATTTTAGAGCTCTTGTGGGATCCAACAAAACACTGCACTTGGCCCTACGGGGCCTTGCTGCTTAAAAAAACAAATTCTCTATAGAAATAAGAAGTAATGCTTGGTGTAAATAGTTAATTGAAAACTAAAAACACTAACTCCCAGCATACTAAAAAGGAACTACAACATAAAAGATTTGGAGTCTGTCATCTTTGTTCTCTATTTGCCATAAAATCAGACTAAATATTTGTTTTTAAGAAGAGTTTATTGGAGGAATATCTTGGGGAAGAAAACTGAAAAGTTTTATACCTGCATGACTTGTTACTATGCACTTATGGTAGTACTGTGTCATTCATCATATGTGAAAATAAGCATCTTAGCACTTGTGTGTAAAATAATTTTTTGTTTTTTCTTCAATTTCCTTCAATTCTCAGATAAGCTTAGAAGTGGTAATCATACCTGGATTTTAAGACCTTTGTTTTTCACTGAATTCCCAAATTCATTTTATTTGTATTTGTATTTTACAGTCTATTAGATATTAGTTCAGTTAGAAGATTTCTGGTGTAATGTGTGGTTTCTGAAAGCTGTACTAGAACAACAGATCAAAGATAGGATTTTTTGGCTGGGGCCAGAAATGGAGCTCTGTATGTGAAAAATATTGTCTGTATATTTTTGCAGCTGCAAATAATTGGAAGTAAATGTAATAGCGAGACTTACTGCTTCATTTGTGTTTGCAGACAACCACAATCTCATCTCACTGCTTTTAAACTGATGTGTAGTTCAACTCTCGAGTTATTCTTCCTGCATAGCAGAACAGATCAGGATCTAAATATTTAACTCCCAGTATTCTTCTCTCAATTGGAGCACAGAAAAAAAAAAATAGAAGCACCATTTTTGTTGTTTTTTTTTTTTCTGAAAACACAACCATCTATTAGATCATGATAAACAATATATTTTACTACTTTTTGAAAAGAAATCATATGGAAATCAAAACTATATTTCCAATACCTTATTCAGAGCAGGGTGGAATAACTGGATTTAGAAAGTCTTGATAATATTCTAATATCCAAAGGTGTTACAATACCCAGAATTATGGTATCTAGGACAATAGATATGAAATCACTGATTGTAAACGACAAGTCTTCCCTTTGACTCAAACATTTATTTCAGAAATAAGTGTTTTGCTATAACACTTTTTTGAGGTTGCCTTTTAAGTAAATTTCTTCAAATTAAGAAACCAAACTTTTAAAACATGCTTTTAAAGATGCTTGGTTTACAACCAAGATGCTTGCTTTAAAAATACATTAGTATGTGGAATAAAATTTTATATTTATGACCAGTTTAAGAAAGCCAAAACATTTTAAGAAGAATTGCCAAAACATTTCAGAGAAAATAAATTTGTATTTCTTCCCAGAAAAAAGAATTGTCAGAAAACTTGCTTCAGTTTGTGGTTGTACTGTGTTAGTTAAAACTTATCTTAATTCTGAGGCAGGAGCCTGAGTCCATAGTGTTCTGTGTGTTATTTTAAAATACCTGTTTTCCAAGAAGCTGATCACTATCTTCTCTGATAAACATACTCCTTCAATAGGTGTTTTGGGAGCAAGTTCAGCATTTTTAATGGGTGTTGTATATTGACATTTCACTTGCCCCAGAATTTGCAAGGAATATTTGTGTTCCTCTAAGTCCTGTCTGCCCATTATTTTGTTAACAGATTTAGTATGTGTATAATGTCTGGGGAAAAAAGATGAAAAGCAGCAGAAGTGGGTACTTCCATGAGTATTTGTGAGGTGAAATCTAACATTATTGCTAGGTATCTGCACATCTGTTAAATGGCTGTCATAAAAAATATCAGAAACATTCAGGTGTACAAAATTATTCAAATTATGTAAATATTCAGTTGTTTTATATAAAAATAAGAAGATGCCACCTTGTGGTAAGAAAGATGTTTTAGTGTATCCAGAAAAGCTCTGCGTGAATAGCATACACATCTGAAGCCTGACAACGTATTTAAATGTACTTTTTAGCAAGTATTTCATGAGTAAAATTAAAAACAATTTAGAGAATTTTGTGATTAAATTTCCCCTGTCCTCTGTTTTCCTCCTCCCTGAAAATGTGTAGTTATAGTGGGAGTATTTAAGAGAGCATTGAAACAAAAGCTGAATACTTCCAAAGATTTTCATGGTTTTTGTATTTTCAAAACTACAAGCTGCTACTCCAGAAAACCTGCTGTGGGTGTGTGGTGGAACATTTAACCTGTAGAGCTGAGGATTTCTTTCCTTTTGTGTTTTTTATTTTATCATTTTCTTGCTAATACTGCATATATAGGCTGAGATAGCAAAGTAAAATGTTCTATCTCTGTTTAGTGCTTTAAGTGACAATTATTTGATTTGTAGCCAAAATTTATTCATGAAGAAATTAAAGCTGATATTTCTTTCTTGATCTAACAGGCAAACATGCCTAATACCTATTTTTATTATGTTGTTCTGTATCATCATTTAAGGAAAGTTTTTGTTTAGCTCTTGAACCCATTCTACCTTCAAGTGCTAATCTTGTATGGTAAAGTGTGTACCCTTATTAAACATGCTTTTCCCTAGGATGACTTTATTTTAAATGTTTGTTTAGGTTAGAAAAAAAAACAATTTAAGCTTTTTTATTGTGTTCTATCTTATCTGTGATTTAAATCTATGTAACTGCAACACACTTAGCAAGGCCTTGGTATAAATGCTGTCGTGTATATGATAGCAAATGGCTGTAGTCACACTGCTCTATTTTGCACTTTGATAGTCACAAAAACTGCAGAAAAATTAGCTGGAACACATTATAGTTTCAGTAACTCGCACTCACATACCTCTAGCCCTTAACAGCAAGGGCTCCCTAGTCTGTGCTGGCACTTCTGGGCAGACTGACACTCAACTTATATGCTAATAATAGAGGAAGGGGTTAGCAATTTTTCCCCAATTTGAAGGAGCATTGTGCTTGTAATTAAAACATACTTTCTGCTCACAATTTATTTCCTCATGTAATGTAATTTGATTTTATATTATAAATGTATATCTCTATGCTTCATGACCCCATTATGAGGACAATTTTTCCATAGTAATTCATTTGCGTGCTTTTTCTTGCTTTCTGATTACACATTCAGTATTGAATTGTGCAACCAACATCCTGATTAAAATGAGACAAAAAGCTTCTCTGCAGCTTAGCTCACTTAGAATCTTTTCCTGTTCCCATAAAAACAATAGCAAAATTCTTATTTATTTGCTGTGGAAGATGACGATAATAACATGCTACAAATGGAAAGTTAGAAGGTGGAGCTGCAGCTCCCTGTGGGAAGAAAACCAGGTAGGGAGTATGGGCCACAATGACAATCTGGAAACGTATTGTAGGAAAAAAATGTGGGAACCATTAGAAAACTGGGCTTAACAATGAGGATTTGGAGATATATGTATTTTATTCCAAATTTTAGGGTCACAGTAAAGCACTGTGTTTGGTACAATAAAAATGAATTAATTGAACTATCCTAAATAACATTTAAAAAGTCAGTAAAGCTGATTTCATTGCAAGAGTTGGTAATACTACCAAAAGCACACACAAAAAGTTATTTTCATTTCTCTCACAACTGCACCTAAGAATCTGGACTGAGAGCATGATCCAGTGGTGCCTGACTCATGTGGACTTTGCTTATCCCAAACAGTTTACAGCAGTATATTTTAAAATAGATTAACACAAACTTTGCTTAAAAAGTAATATGAAGAAATTTATTCCATCATTTATGATGAATTACTATTTTAATTAGTCTGAAATAACTTTTTTGTGATTAGAAATAATACACTTATTCTGGCAAATGACAGGATCAAATATTCCAAATCTTGCCTATTTCTGTTAGAATTTTGTTTGGCATCCCCCCACACACGCAAACTTTTTGAGAATATGACAGTATTTGGCTAGATTGGTTTGATTTTAATTTAAAAAGGCAAAATTTAATTTTGGAAAATTTTAACAAAATGTTGAATGTATCAGTATACATACCTGCAGTGCTGAGCTGATCTCAGGACTACAGAGTTGGAGCGTTAAATCTTAATATTTGGTACATGAATATGGTGGGGGCGGGGAGGCTGGGGAAATGAATTACAACTGACTCTTATGCTTTGGCACTCTTATTTTATTGATTCACTATTTCATTTGAGATGATATTTGGATGGATCATGGGCTGCTCACCAGCAACAGGAGTAAATTAATCAAGCACATTAAAAATGGCATGACACAAATCTTAGTGCTTGGCCAATTTCAGTAAATACTGATTGATATAGATTTAATATTATAAAGAAAATTATAAAGCTGAGCAGAAGTTTGGCCTGATGGTTTTTATTTATATGTGGGAGGTGTGTGTCCCTAATTTTAATACAATGCCTTTTTTTCTAGCTTTTTTACATAGCACATGCAGTTTTGTCATCCCCTATTGCTTCCTACAGAACTAGCTCTGCTTACTGCAGTGAATCTACTTGAGATGTTAAAGCTCACAGTATTTAATGCTAGAACTGTTTGAAAAGTGGGAATTGTCCTGTGAAATATTTCTGACCAGTTCTAATTATTGCCATTAGGGTATCATTGAAAAATTTTAAACAGAATTTCTTTGGAAGGTATGACCTTCTCTTTGAAAGTGGTGGAAAATACTTATTTTTAATCACCTTCATCTCAAGAGCTGTAATTGAGGTTACAAAGTTATAGTGGATTAACAGGTTGGTGACTTTTTTCAATATGGGAAAAAAAAATTCAGCGAGTTTTTTAGTAAAGTTTTTTTAAGTGCTCAACCTTTGAACACAAATGCAAAATCAAATGTTTTAAGTTAGGGCCATAAGCTTCACATTAGAAATTAATCATGAGATGTTTTGGTGATAAAATCTCTCTCATTTGAAAATGTAATTTATTAATCAGCACAATATCTATTTCAGGGCATTATTCCAACTCCAATAGATATTCATAATATTATAATAATATGTGCTTTTCTCTTCTCTTGCAAGCTCCCTGTTGGCCCTCTGTGCCCTTTTCTCTCCCCGCTGGGCTACAGTGTGCAGAGGAACCGGACATGTGGGCCCATATTTGCTGATGTACCAAAAAAATTACTATTGATCTCGAAGCTGGGGTCTCTTGGAAAGGAAGCCAGGCTCCTCTTTGGTGCCATGGGCTACTTTTTGGATGCTTCTCATGGGAGAGAGTTGGTGGGACCAGGGGTGCTTCACAGCTTTTTGCTTGACCCAGAAGCTGTGGAAGGGCCAGGAGGCATCAAAGAGGCTTACTGGTGAAGGACATCCAACCTCTTGCATCTGCTGTCCTACTCCTGTTGCTCATCCGTCCCATCTCATCACTTGTAGGCTCTTCTTTGCTGTGCTGCTATGCTGAAGAACACCCCTAGCACCTTTGGTCAAAATGGACCCAAACAGGGCAAAGCTGTGGGACTGTGCTGCCTTCTCCCTTTCTGCGTTGGTGGAATGAAGAGTCACTAAAATGCTAGCAAACTATTAGTATGGTGGGAGGAAATAATTGTGATTTCCCCTTGCATTTCCGTGAGTTTCTTTACACTGTGAAAAAATTAATATGATTCTAATATGCTTAAAAAAAAGCTAAAAGTACATTATAGCACTTGGACTGAGCTGGAAATATTTTCATTTATGAAATTTTAAATTCTGAATTCTGCTTTAAATATTGAGTATTTCTGGTGAAATGACAGCTTGTGCTAGCTTTAGGATATGCCTCTGTGGTAATTATTCATGGGAAGAACAGCTGAAAACAAACTAGCTATACACCTTGGCAAGTCACTGTGATTTTAATTCTGTGAAATTTCCCTATGGCCATGTGACTTTATTCTAAAGTACTCTTACAGTGCAGATGTCCAGGATGCTGTAGCTGTTACAAATGTTATTCCTGTATTCAAAGTTTTGAATCATCAGTGCTTTGAGGAGGGAGGAGTGGGGAAAAAAAGGAGAGAGGAGAAAAGGCTGATGATACAGTATGCATTCTGAGTGTCACATACTTTATGTGCAGCTATCATACATTGCTGGAGCGCAGATATATCATAAGTAATATCTCAATGCAATGTTCAAGATGTAGAATAGAAGTCACAGTACCTGGAATCACCGTATCACTGCAAGGCACTAACTAACTAGTGTTTTAAATACCTTGCTGAAACTGCAATACAATGGGCAGCATCAGCATTGATGTATTTTTAGAAGTTGAAAAGTAAGATAATTTCTGTAGCATTGGATAAAGAATTGAAATGCTTCAGATTTAGCTAAATATAAATATATATGTATACAAAAAACACTCCACTTTTGCCTTTTCTTTTTCTTCTCCATATGGCTCCTGAAACATTCCTTCATTTAAATAGATTTTAAAGCTCTTTCCTCATAGTTCCTAACGCATTCATTGCTTTTGAGAGGAAGAGAAAAAAAAAACATTTTAGCATGTGCTATTTTTGTTATTCTAATTAGAAAAAAACAGCTGGTCCTGTGCAGCTCTGACTGTAGTCTTTTTCAACACATTGTTCACATTTTTTTTCCCTTTTTCTGTCAAGCTACAGGCTACCACCTCTTCTCATCCTACACAAACCAGCCCCCAAAACACCTGCAAGCACAGCCTGAAGTATCACATCTGCCAGGGAACAAAAAGAAAATACTTTCTTGGCCACAGGACACATATATTGAATTATTCATATTAGGAATATGTATATTCACAGGTAACTGAAAGCGATTCCAGGCTAATGGCTGGTAGCTGAGTTTCCACTCATAGCATTTTTTGTCTTTAGTATATATTTTTTCTATACACATAAACCAACTTAAGTATGTGTTTTTGTTTTTTATTTTTTTTAAAGGTAATCAGCCTTCACTTAGAATTTCAATATCTGTAAATGTGTGTGCCTACAAATAATCATTGGAGCTGATCAAAGTCCCGCTCACTGTTGCTATGGTAATGAATCCCTATTTTGTTTACGGATGGGTATGTGCCACATGACAAAAAAAATGATGTCAGGTGAAAACCTGTGATAAATTAAATTTGTGGTCTGAAGTTATTAACATATGTTTTTTATGAGCATGTGCATATGCCTTAACTAAGGAAGAGAAGATGCAGAAAATCCTCCCCTATCCAAATGGCATGGAAACACAGTGCTTACAATATAAATCCCAGTGTAGTTTATTCCAGACAGGTAAGAGAGACTGGGAGCCCTTGGTAAAGTGACATTTCAGTGACATGCCCAAATCAGTGTAGCTCTTCTTTCCTAATTCTCATTATTTAATTTCCTTCCCATTGCTTCTAATTTGTAGTTCAATTTGTCAATTGCTTTAGCAACTATCCCCAACTTTTTACATGTATTCTCTATTCAGATGGAAATCAAGAATTCATTCCTATTTTAGAATCAAAGCTTTGTTATGATTATTTAAAAAAAAATACTCAATTATTAACTTTTTAAATTTCAGAATTCACATGATTAATTGAATTCACTTCAAAACAAATGTTATCATACACCTCGATGATTTTGAGACACATTCTGAAGTCTTAAAAGCACACAATTTAGATGAAAATGTGTTCACCTGTCAATTAGAGTCTACATTTGCTAGTGCAATATTTCTCCTATTGCCAGTATTTTTTTGCTTGTTAATGCAGAGACTGGCCTTTTTGAGCAGCAGAATCAAATGCAAGTAAATGCTGGGGAAAATCAAAAATGTATAATCAAAGCCAAAGAAAACATTTTCAGATTTGTATGTGGCAGCCTTCCCTTTTTAAGTCTTATACGTACATGTATGTGTGTATTTCTTTTTTTTCTGGAGAAAGTGCTTGAATGCATTTTCCTAAAAGAATATGCTGACTGTTTCACAAAATGTGGATAAAAAGCTATTTATTAACAGTGATTCTTCTCTTCTCTTGGTCCTCCATTTACCAAGAAAGAATAACAAATTTGTCTAGTCTATGGGGGATCTCAACTTGTTTGTGTCCACGTTCCCATCCTCCTCTTTCTCCTCCTCCTAACATCTGGCGTGGCACCTGAATGAAATTCCATTGATGTCAGTAGGGAAACTCAACAAGTTAAGTCTGTTTGGGATTGTGGGATGGCAAACATATAACAAAAAAGTCAGCAATTGAAATCAGTTGTGTTTCTGACCCCTAAGAGTACTGCTGAATTTATGATGGATTCAATTACTTGTGCACCTCAGATTCTTCCGCAGGAAAAAAAAAAAAAAAAGAGGTAATAAGGTAATAATTCTGTTTAGAGAATATAGGCCTTGGCTAACACAAACAAGTATGTGTGGAAACTCTTTTCCTGTGTTGGTGGAATCCAAGCAGCAGAATTGTTGGATGCAGCAGAGATGGGGAAATGTGGGCAATGCTTGGGCATTCAAACAGATTGAAACAATGCTGATTTCTCTGGTTCCAAAGTTTGTCTTGTTGGAACATATTCCTATGCAGAATATTAGACTAAAAAACCGCTGAAAAAGAGACTGCAGCAGTAGTATGTCTCCATAAGAAAATGGCACTGATATTTTCATAGGTTTATATGTTGTTTAATGCAGGATCAACACAGGATTTGTGGTTTTGAAAGCGGCAGGCCATTTTCCTGTTTCTTTAGAAATATAACAATCTCTCTAATTCAGTGCCATGTGGTGGTGTACCACCTAGCAATAGGTGCGTAATTGAGGGCAGAATTTGACCCTTTGATTCTGTAAATCACATATGATCATTACAGAACAGCTTAGATCTTTAGACGTTGTATGATTGCCAGCTCACCAGCCACCCTTCCTTTGTCACATTATTTTTTTAGACGCTGACACGCTAATGAAAGCAATACAAAAGGCTGCCAGAGCCCAGCTCAGAATGCCCAATTTGCTTTGACTGCCATTTTATAGAGCAAAAGTGTCTTCCATTATTTGTATCGATATTCGGGTGAACTTGGAACACCAAATTTTCAGGACACGGGCTATATATCTATGTTCTTTTAAAAGGCTGTGCACAATTAGAGTATCGTGTAAATAGTAATTCAACAGTAGGAAAATTAATGTATTGCTGAAGGTGGACTAATAGACTTCTGCCGACTGTCTGGAGCACTAAAATTTAAGCATTACTCAAGTTTCAGACCATACACCTAAGCAATAAGATGTCAAGAGATTTTATGTATTTCTTCTTATATAAAAACTGAGAAAAATCTTTTTTTCTTTAGGCTAAACATCTAAAATAATCAACAGTATATCCAGTCATACTCATTGCCTGATGTCTGCAGCAAGAAGGTAAAAAGTACTTTTGACATGCTGTTTTGAAATTTTTTTCCTCCTTTCTGTCTTTCTCTGCCACAAACTTTTTCTGTCCTCCTCATCTGTGATACTTGAGGAGAATGAGAGAGTTAAAGCAAGCTTGTCAAAAGTTAACCTGATAAAGAAAAGCTTTGGAAATTCATTTTGTTCCCTGGAGAGAGCCTGTATTATTCTGAGGTGCCCTCTGCTATGTCAAGAGCTAAAGATGCTTCATGAACCACACCTAGCAAAGATGAGCAAGACCCTCCCTTCGAAAGGCTTAGACCTGTTGAGCATCCTTTTCATCATTCAACATACAGTACATTGGAGCATCTCGAATTAATCATCCCTTCCCACAAGCAGAATTGCCTTTTGTTAAGACCATAGGGAGGCTAAATTTTTTTTCAAAATATACGCTGGACAGGACTGAAGGTTTTTTATTTCCTTTGGAACCCTATTCACAGAAGCAAACCTCCAAGTTTAAACTTAAAACCAGAGGCAGCAAGGACTTCAATTCAGAGAAAGAAGCATGCATTGGTTTTGAAAATCTGTGAAGATCCTTCATTCTCCTAAGTGCTGGAGAAATCTGTGAAACTCGTTATCTTCTAGTTCACCTTTTTAACAATCCTTTAGCTATCAAATTTAGCTTTAGTGTAAATATATTTAATGAATATTAGATTTGTAAAATTGATCTGGTTAACTACGGTTACAAGACAATGTTTACGTTTGTTTTATATGTAGGTATTGCAAATAACATACCCAGACTTCGAGCTCCAGATTTTTTTTCTGAGACTTTAAGGTATTTGTGAAAAGCACTTCTTTTGTTGCTCAATATAGAAATAATACCTTTAGTGTGTTCAGAGTCTACTGCTGCTTTTCCTTTTGAGTATTATCATGTTACAAGGGAATTTGAAATTTAAGTTTTGAAAGTGAGCTCACTTTTTAGAGGAGTAAGGCCTGTAAGAGAGCTAGATACGCAAAGTTTGCATGAGTAGTGCGAAGTTATGCTTCTGTGTGATTTATTGAGTTCATTTGTGTGCCTATTTCACTTTCTTTTTTATTCCTTGGATCTTTCTATTGTTGTTCTTCAAACTGGAATAGGGTACAGCAGATTCATCAGAAGCCATTATTTACTGATTCTGGTATTGTTTTCATAATGGTTGAACTCAGCAATTCATGAACTGATTATTGAATTTTAGCAAGTGGCTAATGAATCATTAGCTCAGTGAGAAACAGATTCCTTCTGTTTCTGCAGTTCTGCAGGTTTCTTTCAGATTTCACAATTATTTTAATTCATTTCATTTATATACTCCCTGTCTTCCCTTCTCGAAGTATTACTTTTAAACAACTTGAATTCATTGACCAGTTGAATCAT
>NW_010589269.1:482962-517620 GCF_000705375.1 Tinamus guttatus | reverse complement strand
GGCATCCAGCAAGTGACAAACTATTGAGAAATTTTAAGTCACTATAAATCAGCTATAGCGTGGCAATATAATAACGTGCAGTACCAAATGAATGATTTTGAAGAGTGAGCAAAACAGAAATTGTTGATTAATTTAGTGTGTCATATTTTTGTTTAGTATGGAATAGTAATGAATTATTATTAAATACACTGTATTACAGTTGTAGTGTAGCAAGAGAATGTAGTGAGAGAACTTTAATATTGCTCTACAAAAAGGTTCTTTCCATTCTCATTTTCATCTCTTTCAGCTTTTCTAAATGCTTGTCCCTAAAGCATGTCACGTCCACTGGGAGATGATAGAACTCAAAGATTTATTTTTATAAAAGGTATGAATTGCAATAGCAAAATATAATAGCCCAATAACAAGACTGAATAGACATTAAAATGAAGAAGAAAGAAGGAAAATGACACAGAATTATTGCTTACCTCTCTATTCGTGAAAATGGATTGATCGCAATGAGACTTGGGTCTTAGTTCTCTGTAGTCTGTATGTTGAACTTGAGAAGGGAGACTCCGAAGGTTTTTTCTCTGGTTGCTTTGCTGTGTGTACTGGAACTCCATGGGAACAGAAGACTTTCCTGCAAGACTTCTTTGTGGGTTAAGTATCGCTTGCCACACTCTCCTGAAGAAGAAATTACATTTCTCTTAATCTGCCAAATTTGCTTTGTTGTCATTTCCATCAGGCTGCTTTTGTGGATGGTAGCCTTCTCTATGGGGAAGGTGAATAACATCTGTGAAATAATAATAAATTCCAGAGGTATCTATCAAAGAGCCCTCATGAGATTTCAAGTCTTGTTTGTTGTGATATCTGATTTAATATTAGACTTCTGTGATCACCAGGACTACTTGTAAACTGGACAAATGATGGTTTTGGTATTTGGGTAGGCCAGACTTCTGAACTTTGTCACTTGTGGTCAGAAGGCGACTTGCACATTTCTTTCATGAAATATTACGTTTTGGATGAGTTAAATTTTTTTTTTTGAAGGAAAAAATCTAAATCATCAGGAAATCAAAATGCTTTAGTTAGTTAAATTCATATATTGTCATGAGGCCTACATGGAGGTGTAGTGTACTCATGACCTTGCATGGGCTCTCTTTTGTCATGTATTATCTGGCTGTCTTGAGTATTTACAAATGAGCAGTTACATCTTAAAAGATTAAATCTTACAGGAGAAATCAGTTTGTAGAAAGGATTAGGACTGTGGGGGGAAAAAATACAAAAAAAAGTCCTGTTATATATAACAAAAGCAAAAAAAAAACAGGCTGGAATATTTATATTTATGCTTTTGATAATACTTTTCTTCCAATCTAGCTCATAAAACAGTTCATTATCAGAAATAACTTAATTAAGTTGAAAACCCTATTTTCTACAGGGAAAATAGTTTTCTGATGAAACTTCCCAAGTGCTGTACTTTTCTTTTGTAAATATGTTGTTTTGTAGTTCTTCTTATGGTTTAACACTGGTCAACATTTCTACTTTTTCTTCTGCTCTGAAAAATGAAGACTACTAGACATCGATGCAATGAAATTTTCTGTCCAATCTTCTGCCCAGGACTGCTTTAGTAATATTTTAAAGCTAGTAGAGCCAAAGAACTGAATTTCTGGAATCTGAAATATTTCTATTTTCGTAATACAGGCAGTAGCCAGTACCCACAGGTAGACTGAAGAGTTTCTTCTCAAGATTTGTTTCTTTTCGCATTTCACAGACACTGTCTGCCATTTAAGTCTCATTACTAAGACATGCTTGAAATTTTCCTGAGTAATATCTTTGTCAGATTAGTTAAAAATATGTGAGATAGGATATTTTATATTCTCTTCCTTTTTTAAAATAATGAAAAATCTCCACTTCTAAAAAAAAATAGGAAGTAAATCCATTGTTTTGCAGTGATAAAAATAGCAACCTTTTTCAGGATGGTAGAGATCATTAAAATACATTATATTTGTGATGGTCATACATTTTCCACTACAAAGACTGTGGGAACTTTACTGCAAGAGATGATGTAGTTGAAAAATACCTGGGTATTTTTTGAGGTCTATTTAATCATGCTGAGGAGTTAAGTTGAAGCATTTGAACAACTATATTTTTGAAGAGTTTTTTTTTTTTAAAAAAGATAAAAAAAAAAGTCTGTGCAATAGTATCCCCCTGTGTTGTGGTGCCAACTGAGAGTGATCATTGTGTTCTGACTTCTTACAAGCCGCAGGAGAGAACCACATATCAGGCACAGAACTAAACAAGTCCCCGAAAAATCCCCCAAGTCTGATCAAAGGCGGCTAAATTTGAGCTGAATAGAAGGAAGAGCCTCGGGGACAGATCCTCAGCTTTTGCAAGCAGTTTGGCCATGCCAGCACACCTGCTTGCATCAACCAGGAATCCGGCCCCGAGTATGTGCTCTGCCTGAGAGAAGTTGGCTCTAATGCGCCCTGCTGCACTTTTCCTAATAAATCAAAGCCACCATCTTTCCAGGTATTTAATATCACTTGTGTTCCGAGTTTGCTTCTGCTCAGAGATCTTTACCTGTGTTATACTGAATTTGATAAACAGCACAGGCAGATAATTTATTGATTCTGTGCTTGTCAAGTTTTCCCCCCCTTTTTTTATGAAGGACTGTACAGCTCCTTGGCTGTGCAGGAGTTATGATAATGCAAATAAACGGTGTGGTCCCTCGTGCCAATAGTCCCTTCATTCTACTTTGGTCCAGCCTGGTCTGTGTACCTAGTGAGGTGAGCTATTAATATTGCCTTTTTACAGCTAAATTATCTGACTCCAGAATTGTTCGCAGATTCTATTAAAGACCCCCATGGAGGATTGCTTCTACAAATAGGCATTTTAATTCATCCGGGTACACTAAGGTGTTACCTTCCTTTCATTAATAAAATGGAAACTCATAAAGAAAACCAGATTATCCTGAATTTATGATCAAGTAATTTTGTTTCTCTTAGCTCTGGTAATAATTGTGGAACATTATTTCCCTCTTTCTTTCCCTTTCTCCTTCATATACCTAGACAATCTTAATTTCTCATGTTTATTTATCTTTTTTTTCCTTTTTAATTTGACAGGAAAAGCTATCTAGGACCCCAGGAGGCAAATATGGAGAGTTAAGAATTGGTCCTTTCCATCGCCACTTTAATGAAATAATAAGTAATTGCTTCATATTTACCAATGCTTTAGGAATTCTAGGATATTCTTTTGTAGTCAGTCTTAAAAATTCTTTAAAATAGTAGTTTTTGGATTTTTTTATGTATTCACACTTTGTGCTTTTCAGGCATTTTATGGCATTCGTACAAGATGGTGATTAATCATAGTGATTCATAGTGACTTTTAGTGCTCAGCTTTCTACCTTTAAGAAGGATAGATCGAAATAGTATTAAAAAAGTAAAATTTTGCAAAATAAATAAAAAAGCCATCAGCTCATGAATGATTTTTCAATACATTTCCAATACATTTGATGTCCCCAATAGGTATGATTGACTATAGGTTCACTGATGCAAACCTGTTTATGCCCCTTTACATAAACAGCAAACTCGTCTCTCTATAAGCAGTTGCCTTTTGTTGGGAAAAGCCCTGAATCCAGGCCTTCAGAAGGCAGATCACACTGGATCATTTCTCTTCTGCAAAGCATTTCTCAAGCACCTCTGCAGAGACCACTTCAGTTGAATGACTACTTCATGGGGTAAAATGAAGTGTGCAGAGGCAGAGCTAAATTATCTCTGTAGATGCTTTGGTTAAACTTCTGGTGGTAGGCTATGCTTCTGAGATCTCTTAGGAGGAAGTGACTTCAGAACACATTGAGAAAACATTTTCTAGACAGCTAAGAGTTTTGATGCAACTACACTCCCAGGCATAACATTACGCAAGAGTAATGCTGTTACTACTCAGCCAAATTTCAAAGTAAATAAAATATCAGTAAAAACATGCTTTTTCATCCAGAAGTTGAGGATCTCTGTTAAAATAGGGGAAGTTAAATGTGAAAAAAAAAAAGAATATAAACACTTAGCAAAGCTGAAATTCATCAAATTTTAATTGTGAATTACAGTAATGGCAACAAAGAAATGAGAGATCTCTCATTCTTTCAGAGAAAGAAAATCTTGCTTGAGTCATTTATTATTTTTTTCCGTACACTGTGGTGTTTTCTGAATTGTCTACAGGATCATAATTTACATTGTAAGACATTTTAAATAGTTGCTTATCTGCTAAATAAATATATAACTCTCACCATTTTTTGAGAACTGTTTCTGGTGTCTATTGAGGCCTACTGTGGTTCACTGAAAACTCCAGGTATTCTGTAAGCCAAATTCTGAGTATCTGGTGAACTGAGAAAAAGGCTTCACTTACAAGAATTTTACTATGTGTATAGTATGGCCTAGTGGCCACCTGCTCTAAAGCACATATGTTGTTCAGTGTGTATTTCAGTAAATCAATGCAAGAAGTGTTTTACTAGTTATAATAGAATTTTATATCTGAGCTATTACTGAGTTAAAAATGCATTTTCTTTATTTCATTTTTTTTAATTAGTAGCATTCATTATTTTTGATAATCTTCCAGCTAAAAAGTAGTTTACAAAAATGGCCTAATCTCTCTTAATGTCTCTGTTGGTATCATGGATATTTCACTTCTCCTTCTAAATGAAATCCTTCTTGCTTATACATTCCTAACCTGCTCAAGCATTGAAAGCCAATAAACTACAGATTCTCTTAATTTAGAGTTGCTGAATATGCTGAGCAGAAATACTTTCAGTTTGATATTACTTCCATGATTCAGGAAGTGATAGCTTGAAAACCCAAACAAGGCATGACTGGAACATTGACTGAAGATCTGATTTTAAATTAATTAATTTTTTTTTTTTTTTAGTAGAAGATCGTGTAAAAATTAAGGATGATACTGTAGCATGCCAAATTCTGGTGAAAAAGAAAAAAGTTCTTTAAATTTTTGTGTTTCAATACTATCATATCCGAAACATGCATAGAAAACTTAATTGGAAGATTCCATCTCGCTGTGAAAGACTATAAATCTGATTCTCTACCGAATGGAGTAAGTGATAAAGTTTTGCTTTAACTAGGGTTGACTTGACTTAATTAGGGTAGATTTAGCAGCATCTACATGTCATTTGTGGCATGTACCTGAAAAACAATTTATATATACATTTATATAATCATGTATTTGACAGTGGACCCCAAAATATTTTGCAAAGCAGGTCAATATTTTCTCTGCTTTATACTTTGGGATATGTAAAGCGTATACAGGTTTCAATTCAAGGGTGGACAGTGTCCTCCATAGTGACATAGAATTGGCATCTCTACATGTTATCCATCCTTATGCATGAATCCTCACGCACTCTTTATATTCATGAAGTACTTGCAACGCAGTTTTTCATCAGGGTAAGGTGGAGTAAAGTGATAGCTCCTAAAAACAAACAAAGAAAAAAAAATCAACTAAACAAAAAGCTTGGCTGAAGATCCACTTTCCCAGTGGGTTCGATTTATCCTAGCTCTGTCTTCTGTCATTAATCATTTTACTGCAAGCATATGATGTGTTTCTGCTGTACATTGATAGCCCACTTAAGTAATTTCAATTAGGTTAGATTTGTCTTTGTAGGCTTACCAGAAATTAAAATATTGCTGGCAATTAAAAAAATCACAAGGCTGGAGGAATTAGGGCAGTTTTGAGAGTTTTCTGTTGTTTAACTGCTATTGCTTTAGGATTGCATTAAGTTCTGAAAAAACAAAGGGTGAAAAGTATTAGTTATGCCAAATGCCAGATAAAGCTTCTATTAGTTTTTCCAAAGTGAAACAGTTAAAAAGAAATAGAAGGATAAATATAGAGCGGTTATCCTGCCCCTGGTAACTTCCTGAAAAATGACTTAACCTGCACTGAGTACAGCATTTCTGCTGTGTGTACAGAGAAGCAAAAGTAATTTCCCTAATGACTGTTGAAAATCTTGAGATCTGCAGAGCATCCACTTTTATCTCTAGTAAAGCAGGCAAGATCTCTGGCTGCCTATTTATGACACTGCAGCATGTGTCAGACTACTGCATCGTGCAGCACTGAAACAAAAAGCACATGTCAAAACTCAAGTCGGAGCCTTTGAAAGGTCTCCTGAGGAAGAATCATTCGGTTTCGTAACACAGCCTTGCCCTGAAAATGTCTCTGTAAAGTGTGTCCAGAGGACTTATAACACTTTATGTAGTCCAAATGCCCTCACATTTATTCTAAAATACATTTAAGTGCATGAAAGCTTTTGGATTGTGGGAATAACTATGTGCAGCTGCTAAAACCTTACATCTTCAAATACACTACAGCAGAGTTTGATCACCACAACTGTCTCACTGTCATGTCTACCACTGGGCCTGCTCTCTTTCTCTGCCCGCCTTTCCCTTCTGCTTGTACTCTTGCTCTTGGCTGCTCATGGAAAGTCCTTGTCAGGGTTTCCAGACGGTGAGCGGGCTGAGGAGGTTTGCACGGGCTGGCCGAAGTTGCAAACAGTACCGCTGACTGATTTTAGAAAAGTGGGAAATTATCCATGCTGTGTTAAAGGACTGGGGCCTGCAGAGGGTTTCCTGGGGGTAGGCAGTAGAGCTGGTCCATGTAGTATTGGCCCCATCCAGTAATGAGGATCTAGAACACATAACAGTCATCCCCTATTGCAGTATGTTTGCAGAACCTCTTTTAGCTCCTTTTGCTGCAGACACCAAGTTTCCCTGTCATTTCCTTGACGTAGGATTCGATTGTAATGAGCATGGCCTTAGATTTAGAAGGCATGCAGTTACTTACCAGCTTTAAATGATCATCAGTGTTTGTCTACAATTTTCTTTAATATGCCTCGTAATTATAAGGGAACAGTGCTTCTTTCTTTGTTAGAAGACCAGGACTAGAATCTATACCAACAGTGTGAGTTTTTCTCCAAGAGTTATTTACTCTGTTTCTTTCATACCTGCATACAAATCTAAAGCAATAATTATTTTGAGGGAGTGCGCATGCTGGTAAGTGGCTGTGTGTACTCCCACTGTATCAAGCCATATGTTTCAGTGAATCACAAACTAATTACTTAAAAGTTTAAGATCTACCCACCTAGAAACTATTGCTCTTTTATTTCCAGAGTTATAATACAAAGTATTTCAATGACATTGTCACTAGGAGTAAGTATGTGAAGAGCTACCTGGTCTTATTTAGGTTTTGATAGCACCTTAAGTGTATGTGGGACTCTGTGGCTGTCAGGGTAGGCATAGGTACCCATGCATCAGTGGGGGCAATGCATGTAAACCATGGGAAGAATAAGGGTGACAAAACTGGAAATTTGTGTTTTTAAGACTAGCCATTGCTAATACGAATGATAATCCTAATATATTTTAGATAACACATTAAATCTAATGTTCATGTGTCTTTGTGTATTGTGGCTGAGGGTGTAGCTGGTTTCCTGCAAGGTTACTCTATTGCCAGTATTTGATATCATGAGTTTATAAGGTACATCAAAATACCTTGGGTGTGTAAGGAGCTGAGTAACACATTTAGTTCTACGTACACACAAATACATCATTCCCATTTGATATTTCTCTAAAATATTTGTAAATGTTATTTTAAATAAAGTGAACTGGTTCATTATTAAATCTTTTATATAAAATTCATTTTCTATAAGATGTTCAAAATCTTTGGAATTCATCAGCATGTCTTAATAGTTGTGTTTGACTAATGTTTTACATTTATAGGCATTTTAAAAGGCAGGTGCAATGTGACATATCACAAGCAGCAAATTAAACTCTTGTAAAGCACAGCTGGAATGCTAAAAATGTGTATTTGTAATTTAAATATGTGACACCATCACACTGTAAAATTAGTTCATAATTAGAAAACATCTGTTTTTTTTTCCAATATGATGTCTAATAGTATATTTAAATAATTTAAAATGCAATAAGGAAAAAAAAAGTCAAGCTATAGCAAGTGATTCAGGACATTTTTTTCTTTTGTTTAAACTTCCATTTCCAATTCTTTAAGTAACCCATCATTTTGAAGCTAATTCTTGGTTCACATTATAATCACCATTGATGAAACACATATGCCAAACATATGTGCTGTTATGACCTTATTGTCAGTCAAGAAATAGGTTTTGTGGATGGTATTGTTAAGAAGGATTTACACACTGTCATGTTGCTTTTTTTTAATTTTTCTTTTTTTGATTATCAAGGAACTGTGAGTGAAATAAAAGTTGATTAATTTAACAGTGCAATTTACATCAATACTTATATGTATATAGTAAACACAATGATGTTTTAAGAGTTTATGATATCTGGAAACATACTTAAACTTGATTAAATACCAGCTTAAAATGCACTGGGATCAATTCAAGTTTAACTAATAAAGTTTGAACAAAACCACAACTTTTCAAATGAAGTTAACATGGTAGATTAGCCACATATCTGTCATCGGTGTTCATGTAGGAGGGTATTTATATATCTGTGATAAAAATTGTAATGTTTTTATCCTGACTGAAGTGTACATGCAGAACATTCTCCTAGTTTATTGGTAGTAAAGTATAAAACCTTTTCCTTACTGTTGCCTAAGCGTCTATTTAAGATAGATAGAGGCTATATGTTCTTGAAGAGGTTTTGTGTTTGTGTTCTTTGTTTTCAGGCATAGATGTATAAATGTTTGAAAGTCTTCACACATACTTGATAATGTCTAAAAAACGTACTAGGTACAGTAGAAGTGTTCAGAGTTATTTTTCAGCTCAGTAGCTGGGCAATGGTGTTAGTAAATAACATAAGGGCTATATATCATCTCTTCCCTATGAGGTGAATGCTGTAGAGAAAAGCAATGCTCAGTTTATGCACTCCCCATTTTAAATTAAGCTGCTTTTTTTTGCCCTCAAGATGAGAGGAAAATGTAATACTAACTTTTGGAGGGCTAGAGTACACCAAGTTAGTCTGCTGCAGTTTACATGTATCTATGTCTCCATCATCTTTTATCAACCTTTGCTGCTGCAGCCCACCACAAGCTTTTCATCAGTTTATGCATTGTGCGCCAGGGCAAATAATGACAGAATATCTAGCTAAAGAAGGGGTACTTAATCAGCAATCAAGATTCAATTTGTTTTAATTTTAGCAGGTGTTTGTGAGGTACATTGATGGGAGAGATAATATGTACTGCTTTCATTAGCTCTCTTGTTTTTGTGCCTGAACATTTAAGAGCCAGATGTTCGGAGGTGAGCTGATCAGAATATTAAGTCTCCAGAGGTTGGTTTCCATAGTGTTTTACATTCCTTTCTTTATCTCCCTCGATTCACCCTGAGGTATGAGGTGCAAGTGCTTGCAATGACGGACTATGTCTCTGCTTCCTATTCAACTCAAGCTCTAAATTAGTCTAATTCTCTCTCTAAAAAAATACTTTATTCTAATCATCTGCAATTAATTTTTGGTCCTTGGGTCAGATTCATTTTCCTCTTAGAAATAGTTTGGTTGTCAAAGCTTTTACAGGAGTTATTTGTTTAGCAACTGGAATATCTCAGTAAAAATCTGGTATTAACACTGGTTGGTATGATACTGATTTCAATGTCTTGTTAAATTAAATATATAATCTAGATTATTTCTCTGTTGTGTAAAAAAAGAAAAAAGAACGAAGAAAAAGAAAACAAAAGAACCTCTAATGATATGGAAATGGGGACTGTAAAATGGACATTGAAAGCAGTTTCAGTCAATGTTCCCTAAAAGAAAAGGTGTAGGCTATATTTGAATATCCTACTTTTTTTTTTTAAATGGCATAAAATTAAGAGAATGTCTTCAAGCAGGCAATAAGATTCCAAAGCAACTTGATCTTCTGTTCTGTGTTTTGAGCTCAATGGGTAGCATTTTAGCCCTTGCGTAGTAGCTGCTGCAGTAATACATTGGTGTTCTCCAATATATGTACCCTGATACAGTGCCTTGATTATGATTTGTTTTGGTAGAGGAAAAACAAACCCAGAAATGAAGAGTTAAATCAAACTGCCATTGGCAAATGCTATAGTGTTTTCTCTCACTATTAATTGTTCTCTGTTTACTTTGATGCTCAAAGATTGCCCTGTTTTACAAGCATATTTTCTTAATTGTGTCACCTTGTACTGTAAGTATGTCAGAGGGGAAACATTTGCAAGTGATTAGATATGGACCTTTGTGTCACCAAATGTATGAGGTACATACCCTTATAGGATATAATTGTGATCTTTTAATATGCGGCCATTGACCTGGACTTGTTATTATCTATTATAGTTTATAATAATGTATCTCTTTATGATTAAATGATGATGCCCGGCAGAACACTATGATTAGCATTTCAGTTATTTATAGATTATGTCAGAGCAGTAATAAACATAAAATGCTGTTAATGTGTGGCTAATGAAATCTGGACATGAACAAGTTTATGAATTGATATAATTCATTTGAGTGTTCTAACTGAGCTGCTGGTTCTTGTCATAATTCAAAAGCTTAGCAGGGTTCACCGATTAGGTGGTAGACTAATTTGCTACAAAAAGTCAATGGGTTTTCGTCGTCTTGGGCTATCATACACAGCATGGCTGATTGCATAAGGACTATACAAAGTAATTCTCATAAATATATTTATTAAGCTTAATATGTTTTGTGAGGTTGGGAAGGAATCAGCTAGTGCACAACATATGTGGAACAAAATCACAGTGTGTTAGATACTAAAAAGATATGTTCAGTGAAATCATTCAAGATCAGATCGATGAGGGAGTTATTTGAATTTTAAAAAGGGAGCAATTCAATATCAAATATAAATGAGAACTATAAAGAATGATGCAGATGATTGACTGAGATGGTCGACATTTATTTTACTTTGGCTTCATAATTTCATTTCATGCTACAAATATAGTTTTAAACTTTAGGCTTTAACTCAGGTTACATAGTGCTGAAATAGCTGAGTATATTTAGAGAGCCAATGGTAATACTGCTTTCCCATGAACTAGGAAAAATTGAGACAGATCTCACGTTAGAGTGCAAAGTTTCTACTTTTTTCAATAGCATCATCTACTGACTAATATCTGTCCTTTTAGCAGTTTTCTTTTTTGATAGCGACATGTGCTGGGTCCTCATTGACAAAAAAAAGATATTTGTAGCCTCTATAGGCTTTTTTTAAAAACAATGAACAAATAGTGCATTGGATGTACTTTCCTCTTTGGGATCTATTTTTTTCATCACACTCTGTCACCTCATGGGTTTCTTTCCTCTCTTGCTCTGTGAAAGCATCCTTTGCTCTCACCCATCCTTCACTCTCCTACATCAAATCCCTCATTATGGATTAATCCAGGCTAAACCCAGGAGTGGAATCCTAACCAGAAATACTATTTTTCAGAAGTACTAGATTAGTTAATATTCATGGCTTAGTTCTGCTGGAGTCTTTTTTTTTTTTTTGCTCGTTTGTTTATTTATTTATTTTAGTGCTCCAAAATGCACAATTTTAGAACCTTTTGTTTGAACAACTGTGCTTACACTGCTTAGGTTCCTTTCTGGTGAAAGAAAAGTCAATTATGAGCTTACATAGAACCCAAATAGATTATCAAAGCACTGAGATAAGGTAAATAGCTGAACTGATTTTTTTCCTCCATGTGTAGTACTGATATATATAATAAGAATTAACAAAGAGTATTACTAAATCTGAAGGTATGGATAAGAAGTAAAACTGATCAATCAGAAATGGTTTTGTTGTAGTTCTGATGTTTCTTTGCTATGCAAGAATCTAATGAACTTGGCTATATTATATTATGACTATGGGACATAGTCTTGTTAATAATAATGTTAATTACATTTGACAGGTTTTCTTCTTCCACTTTAAAAAAGCTACATAGTTATTAAAGGAAGGGAGAGAAGTGCTGCTTGGGAAATACATAGCTGTATAATCTTTTTTATTCTAACTAGAGTCCAAACAGAACCATTTTATATTCTCCTCTTATGTTTGTATGACCTAACATTTGATCCACATGAGGCCCTGCACTCTAATCTTCAGTATCAAGTTTTTCTCTGTCGGTCCCCAGTATCATTTACTTTACATGCATTCTTTCTTTGTGTTATATAAATCTTTGCCTTGTCTGTACAAAGAAGGCTTGCATACTCAGAAACCATGCACCCTACCCATCCCTCCCTCTCTCCACATGGCTTCCTTTTTCATTCTTTGCAACATTTGAAGAAACTAAGGAAAAAACGGATCTTCACCTTTATCTAAAGATGTTTTAAAAGAAAAGATTAAAGGCGCAGTTTTGCCATCATTCATGCTCTGTATTTTATTGCATAGGTAGCCCTGTTTAGCCCTGATTTAGTGTAGGCAAAATTAAAATCTGGAATTACAAACTAAATTCTGATGCTACTATCTCCGGGAGTAGTGTCTATACTATTATGAGTAGTTTCATAAAAATAAATTTACTATGTTATGTTGATTTGGCTTAGCTCACACTTGGAAGGTTCTCTTTCTTTAAATTCTAATGATGAAACTATTTGTTTGTTTGTTTGTTTTCTTTTCATCATCTTACTGTTTCTCCCTATCTCCCTTTGTCTCTTTCCTCTTTGATGGACCTGATGCTCTCCTCCTCCTCTGTTCTGCTTAGCTGTTTCCTCTGCTTCATGTGACCAGCTGCTGATTTCCCTTTTCTCCACTCCTGTGCGTATTCTTTGAGCTTCTTTCACCTCTGCAGATGGCAGCTCCTAGTGGCTCTGAGTGCTTTAATATTGCTGCTGGGCCTTAATCCTGTGGATAATTCTCTTTTTTTTCCTCCTTATTTTTGGTAACAAAGATACCTGAGAGGCCCCAAAGACCCTTTCCTTAAAACGGTGTCACACCATAATAAAGAAAGATATTTTTAGACTCTGGATCAGCATCTGGAAGCAAGGAATAGGCACCATCTTGAACTGTACATGGCCCACTTCTGAGAATAAATATACAAGAATTAAAAAGCGAAGGTGCATGTTTGCCTTGCTATCTCTCTCTCTTTTTTTTTTCTCCTCTTCTAGAATGTAGCATGTGTCTTAACACGAAGTTAAGATGTAAGAATAGTGCCAGTGACCAGTTACTTTCTGCAACTTCTTCTAAGACTTGTAGAGGCAGTGAGCTGAAAAGAGGCTGACAGCTGTACCATCAGAAAAATTCCTAGGTCAGATAAGTTTTTTGCCTTACCAGTGTCTCCTTCATATTTGATCTGAAAAAAAAGAACATCCATCACATCTGTTTGCTATCTGCAATATTATATTTTGTACAACTTTTTTCCCAACTGTTTGTTTTACATTTCTTTTTAGTCAATTAAAAATGCACTTGTTTTTTTTTTCCTTGTGTCACAAATGAGAAAGCTAGCATTTCATTTATAAAGTGATATGTAGTTCAGCTTCTGCTCTTGATATTTTCAAGAGGCCAGTGATTAAAAAACCTATGTGGAATATGCTCTATTATTGCCCTCTCTAGGCATTGTCGCATAAAACCTTAAAGGTTCTGGTGCTGAATCCCCAAGGCAGCATTTTGATATATACCAGATGTTCACTCATGGGAGAGATAAATGTTTAATAATTTTTGCTATTGTTACTGTTTTTACAATGTGTTATACTGCCATGGCTTACTAAGGCTAAAACTCTGTTTTACTGAAGAAACAGGCATATAATAAGTAAGATGTTTACATTTCCATCATCTTGTTTTTGCTAACAACATGGGAGACTTCAACTTGAAGCGTGAATAGCCTGAATATCTCAGAACTGACAAAAGGTTTTAATTGTGCAATCCAAAATCCTGTGTCAGGGGAGGAAGGTTGCTAAAAATCCCCAGTTAGTTTTAAAAAAAATCCCCAGTTAGCTTAAAAAGTCTCAAACTTCACTTGTAACCTATTTATGTGGATTTCAGTGTAAAACAACAACAAAAAAGCTGGTGTGCTTTCTTTAATTATTTAATTTTCCCAGGAGGAATAGTATTAGTCCCATTTGCCCTTGGTATTTATGCATTGTATCTCTCAGTATAAATTTGGTTAATATAATTGACCAAATACTTATCATCATAAATTAGAGATGTGCCAAAATTTTGTGAGAGTATTATTATATAATTTTGTGCAATAGATAAAATTGATCTCTGTTGAAACACTGATAGTGTCAATAGATATACTCTGGTTCCTGGAGCCAGTGCGAGATAAGAAGAAATTGGCTGCTTTTTCCCCCTATAAATGGAAATTAGCTGGATAAAACCCATGTTAATAAGGGAGTTGTACATTCCAAGCACAAAGCATAAGTTTTGTGTGTGTGTGTATACATATATATATATATATATTTAAATCCATGTTTTCAGAAAACTGATGAGGTAGTTGTTTAGGGACTTTTTTTGTTTATAAACCATAGCTTTCTTATAAACCATAGTTAGGTAGTAAACCATAATTTCATACTGACTTTCACTCTGTCTTTTTCTCAGTCTCTTCAGTTGTGCATGAAGAGTTTGATATAGATATTCTTGGCATAAAAAGACCACCTTACTGGTAAGAGCTGCAAAGAGCTACATATAGGGAAAATATATCAATTTATTGCAACCTATTAGACCTATTAGAAATGTTCTACATTGTATGAGTCCCCTGCCTTGAGAACACAAGTGAATTTCTTAAGCCTGTTGTCCTTTTAGCATGAGGTAGGTTGTGCCTTCCCCCATTTCAGCTCCTCTCCAATCCCCTGTTGAAGTGGAGCACTTGACTGTTGCACATCTTTTCCAACTAAGGAACATCAATTTCCATGTAGTGGCTTCACTCACAGTGTCACTTTATGGTCTGTGTTCAACGGTTGTGTGCCATCATCTAAACAACCTTCTAGGTTGTCTTACCAAGGGCCATGGTTTTGAGAAGATCTGTATCTGCTATTTTATTTTCTACCTTTTCTACTGTTTGATGAAAAGCAAGCTCAAAAGCAAGCTCCAGAGTTATCTACTAGTTCCTTGCACCTGGCAGGTCCTGGCAGGTTTCCTGGCAGGAAACATTTCAGATGAATCCTATTCCTGACAGTGCTGTAAACTCCTGGTGTAGTTCTGTTATGGGGCACGTTGTTGCAAAAGTCTTTGACCATCATGTTTTTCATCTCTTTCTGACCATGTTGCCAAAACAAAGATCTCCCAAATTCATAGAGCGTACTTGGAGTCTTGCAAAATAGGTCAAAATGTTCATCAGTGCAGCAATAAAACCCCACTTTTTATCATCTATTAAAGGTCAATAGCAAGCTGTGTAAGTCTATTATGTTGTTTTGCAGCCAGTTCGCAGGTGCTGGAAGTCTTTACTTGGTGTCTTCCAGGCATGAAGAAAGCTGAATGGAAGTATGAGATATGCTGAGACTTAGTATGCTGTGCGGCCAGCCACACTCTGTGTGATCATGGCTCTGTCCTGGAGCTACATTCTAGGGGAAGCCAAAGAGTGTGGTGACCTGGGAAGCAGGCTTATTTTTTAGTCTCACTTTTTAGCAAATTGTCATGTTTGGTTCGCCACAAACAAGTTCAGGCTTTTCTAGGATCTTTCTCACAAGGACTTCTTGTCATCCCAAGGGAAAAAATGTTCTCTTGTGCCTAAGAAGGCAAGATAGATCCCCATCATATATGTGTCAACTCTGAACTCCTGTATTTCCAAATTCAGAATCATCATAGAACCATAGAATGGTTGAGGTTGGAAGGGACCTCTAGAAATCATCTAGGCCAACCCCCCTGCTGCAGCAGGGAGGCCCAGAGTACATGGCATAGGGTAGCATCCAGGTGGATTTTGAAGATCTCCAGAGAAGGAGACTCCACAACCTCTCTGGGCAGCCTGTTCCAGGGCTCTGTCACCCTCACAGTAAATAAGTTCTTCCTCACATGGAGGTGGAACTTCCTGTGTTTCAATTTGTACCCCTTGCCCCTTGCTCTGTGACTGGCCAGCACCGAGAAGAGTTTGGCCCCGTCCTCCTTACATTATCCCCTCGTTACTTATACGTATTGATCAGATCTCCTCTAAGTCTTCCCTTCTCCAGGCTAAACAGGCCCAGCTTGCGTAGTCTTTCCTCATATGATAGATGCTCCATTTCCTTAATCATCATGATACTGGCAGAATTCTGGTTGTTCCAGAAACAGAATGAGTTTGATTTTCCAGTTACAGAATCCATATTTTTCATGTGTGTTATCAGTGCTATTTTCATTAGTGGTCCTTGAATTGTTACTAGTGTTGATTCAGTGTTAAGATCTGCAGCTGTCTGCATTTTCATGAAGATGTTAGTCATGGTTACCTCTTCTCTCTTACCCCAATAAATGACTGCAAAAATAATTGAGAGGGAACACTTTACATGTCTTTTCCAGCATCCTAGGAATATAACAAATGTGCATAAGTTGAGCCTGATCCCTTCTCAGCCTGTAAAATTTATTGTGTCAATCAGTAAAGGCATATTTTCTGTCAGATAGATGCAAATTGGTGACTCTCTTCTCATTAGTTTAGAAATCATTGACTTAGCAGAATGGGATAGCTGCTTTTGAACAGCGTGATGGAAGGCAAGGCAAGTCACTGGATTCCTCCTCTCTTTTCTACCTCTGCGTTAAAGTGACTTTCCTTGTGGATGTTACCTTAGGCTGGTGGAAGTTCAGATCCGTGTGATTTATTTTCCTGGTATGTTTGTTAGAGGTTTTCTTCCAGACATTGCCTAAGATCAGTCCCCTGCTCTTTTTTTTTTTTTTTTTTTTTTTTTTTTTTAACTCAGGCTGCTGACTTTTAGAGCTGAACCTGTATGTCATAGCCTCAGTGTCAGCAAGGCTCTTTCATTCCATCATCACAGGCTAAGATCCTTTCAGAAGCTCCTCCCCTCTACAAGTCCTGTGACAACTAGTCAAAGCATTCAGTTGTTTCCACACAGTAATTATTCATGTGGACCATAAACTGCCTTGAGACTCCAAGGAAATTGCTACAGTGGAGCACCCTTGCAGTGATTACAGCACGTTCTATCAAGCTGAGGCAACAGCTTGTGGTAGTTTTGGATGAAGTCTGGATTTCATGTTTCTTCTGTACAACTAAGAGGACCTTGTTCCATCACTGAACACCCTTCTTTCTCTGATGCCTCAAGAGCCCATGCAGTATTTGTTGGAGCAATACTGCACGTCTCTCTGTCTGAAGGACTTTGAGATCCTCCTGTGTAAATTAGTCACTGACTGAGGTAACTGGAGCTTGAGAAATGCTGGACCTTCTTTTCTTCCCTGTTACTCCATATGTGTTTGGTTCCCAATCATTTTTCCTCCTTCATTCCAGGTATGTCTCCTGTGGTTGAGTGATATCTTATATACTGTGGGTACATTTTTCCTTGTATGTCCTGTATCAAGCAGGAGCAGATGAGGAACAAAAGAAGAGTTGTTAGTCTCAAGTGATGAGGCATGAGTATGTCTACATTTGATTGTATGTGATCACTGCACATCTTGAAAAATGCTTCCTTTACTAGCTGTGTGAAAATTACCTTCCTTTACTAGCTGTGAGGATTCTCAAAAGAACAGCTTTCTAAAAAAAGAAGAATTTACCGCCTTTGCCTCTCTGCTTGTCCTGAAGGGCAAGCAAGGTAACGCAAAACTGAGGATCCATCTAATTTAAGAAGGATGTTTGCTGAGCTCTTTTTCTCATGCACATGCACTCTTTCACTTATTCACCTTTCACACTGCATTATCTTAATGAAATGAAATAATAATAAAAAAGTCTTTCCAATTCACCCTTGTCTAGAACTTGTAATTGTTTATTGCAGATTTCTTTTTGGCTCTAGATCTTCACTGTTTAGACACAGAAGACCTAATTCTGCTGTTCTGAATAAGGATAGCAGTGGTGGATTCACATAAAAATCACAAAAGAGTGTATGAATAAATTCCTGTGGAACATTTTTTCTCTAAGCCAGGTCAAGGTGATAAGAAGTTTTCTGTTTTGTAAAGGGGCATTATACTGAAATACCGAGGAAAAAAATATTAGCAATACAGGTCATAGTGCTTTCAGAAATGACATCTCATTCTACAACTGAAGAAATGAGTTAGTAATCTGTAAATCTGTAAGTTTTGTTGTACAGGAAGTAGTTCTTGAGAATGTTGAGAAATGCATGAATTTGAAGTTTTAATTAAACAAAGGGGCAGCTGTTACAAGCAGGTGATGATACAGTGTAAATGTATCCACATGAAAATGGTGTATCCAAGTCCACTGACTGATCTAGGTAGTTAAATCTATCTTTCCGTTCTGTGTGTATGATGAGTGAGTGTATCAACAATAACAAAATGATTGTGCTGTCACTTGCAAGCTGGTAAAATTCTGATAAAATGCTCATTGAAATAGTTTATCAGGATTTTTTACCTTCAGAAAATACAATATGTTAGCTCCATTTGAATGGCATAAAACATCCATGGTAAAATATTTAATCCATCAATCTAATAAACTTAAAATTCTTTGTATAGATAATGTGTGAGGAAGGTATTGCACTTCAGATGTTTGCAAGTTTCTTGATAGATGGTAGTCCAATTATTTCCTGGCATGTTTTGCTATATTTTCTTATGTCTTATTCCATGCTGGATTTTACTGTTGTTTTTGGCATAATGCTCTACCCTGGAAAAGATTTTTAATAGCTTTTAGGACTGGGCTACTTGTTGTTTCCAAAATGCCCATACTTAACTGTAATGTGATAGAAAAAAAATTTTAGATGATTTAGAAGAATTTATAAAACAAACTAAGGTTCTTATTACTTTCAAAGTTATTTTCTGTTTACCTCAGTATAATTTTAACTAAACTCAACATAGAATTAAAAAGCAAGTGATAGTAATGCATAAGGTTCCCCAGTTGATATAAGTTTCTATAGATCCTGTTCACGTCAGTGGAGCTAGGCACATTCACATTCCACTCATATCATGTTCTGTCCCCACTGATGACATGTTTTATGTTGTGTTGCCAACTAAGTTTTAAGAAAACAGGTAGCTTTCAGAACATCTTCCCCCAAGCACAAATCAAACCTGAATGGAATCTAGTGGATGTATTCACTTTTTTTTTTTTTTTTTTTTTTTCAGTGTGGTTCTGATTCTTGATGTGTAAGTATAGTCAAATTGCTAAATAGATTTTCAAAATTATCTTTCCAGTTATTGATGCCTGGAGTGAGGTAGGGAATAAAAATAGTAGTCATGATGGCAATAAGTTATAGCTCTTGTTCTCATGATATTTAAATCGGGGTGTTTTAATATTACATCCGGGAAGTACTGCAAACAAAATCTAGGGATTCTTAAAGTTAGCCTTAAACTAGGCTACTGAGAGAGCTGTACTGTATATGCTGTGTATGCTGTGCTTTTTTTTTTCCCCTCAGTTATTTCTCCATGTGCAAAGGATACAGAATTATTACCTTTCATTTTTCTTTAACATGCAAAATGATATAGCTAAAAATACAGAAAACAATGCCTAGCCAAATAATAGTAGATAAAGACACAAGCTGGAACATTTACTGTAATTGGTAGAATTGATTCCTCAACTGCCAGTGGAGGGAGCAGTGGAAAGTCGTAAGATTGACAAAATATAATGGTGAATTTCTTGCCTTTTCTGAGCTAGTAGATGGCCTGAAGGTTATATCCAGGCTTCTTCTGTCCTGTTGAAAAGTCAGGGCAGTTATTCCATGGAGGGGCACTCTGTTAGAGGAGCTCCGGAGCACAGAGATTAGATGATGACTTCCCATGAGGAAGGAAAAAGAGGCCAGCAACTGGGGAAGCTGTTTGTCATTGAATGGTTACCTCCAGTGAGTGTTTTAAATATAACACCACTGAACTTACTTCTGTCCTTTTATTTTATGTTTCTCTGTTGGCCAAACTCTGGAGTCATTACAGATTCAAATGCAAAGACTGCATGGCTATTTAGAATGCCCAAATTGTGAGAAATGATGGTGAGTTCAAGGACCTGGTAGCTCTGTCAATCAGATGATCACTCAATGATCATCTCTGAATTATATATAAATGTGGTGTCTCTTCTTCCCATATATTCTGGGTCCTGAAGTCCTTTTTCTTTGCACTTTCGTAGTGGTCACAAAGTTTAGTCTCTTCCAGTAACAAAAAATGATGTAACGGTCATCTGCAAGACAGAGTGGGGATTGAAAAGTATCGTGAGTTAAATGCCGGAATGCAGTAGGGAGGTGAGACTAGCATGGCATTAGTTTTATTGGGAAGATCACTGTTACAGCAGAAATAACATAAATGGTCAAAATAACAGACAAGTACAGATGACTACTTTTTTTTTTAAACTCAGTTTAAATCAGTTTCATGGTTTGGAGACTAGAGAAACTGTAGAAATGTTTTTCAAAGATTTGGGTTGTGAATGTAGTGCGTTAGTGTTCTTAGCATTTGCACCTAGTCTAATGATATCTCTTAACTGTAGTATAAGTTAACCTCAGTGGATACATATTTCCAAATCCAGTAAGGATAAGAACCTGTAGAATAGTACCTTTGGTGTACGAGCTGTAGCTAAAAAGCTAGCAAACATTTAGGAACTGATATACATTGGGGGAGTAAAAGACAGATTGAAATTAGGTCACGTTTTTTAAGAATGGTCTAATAATTCTTCCTTCTACACTTCTTTTCTGCTACTTTTTAGTTGTGTGAAGACAGGATTGTGTGTGTTAAATGTATTATATGAAAATTACCTCTGTTTTAATCAAGCCTGAGTTAATAATTGTGCTGTAAAGTGTTAAAGCATTTAGAATGCTGAACTAGCTTTTCCTTCCTGTATTGACTTCTTTATAATTATGATAATTAATAAATATTAACTTTGGATCAAGAGTGAATAACATCAAGGATGTAGTTGGTAGGTGCTATGGGGCTATTCTATCTGGGAGATGTCTATATTTGGAATGGTAAATTTGTTTTAACATAACATTTTTGTGTTTTTTAATTTAATTTAATTTAATTTTAATTTTTAATTTTTTCAAATATTTCTGTGTGTGCACATATAAACGCTCACATATAATAAAAAGCTATGCATTTATTCACTCGTTATACCCAGAAGCAGACAGAAAAGGGAGGAGATCCACAATAGATTGTGTGCTGTAGATCTCCATAAAAGCGTTGTGGTCCTAACATAGCTTCTCCTGGTTACTGCTAAAAACTAATTAGGTTTTGTCATTTATTCACTAGGAGTTTTGTCTCACTGAAACCTTGCTACTTTGCTTAACCTACTTCTAGTCTGCAAATATCTGCTGCCATGTTATGTTATGCTTTTTTGCTTAAATTAACTCCTGAATAATACAGCATAGCACATACAGGAGAATGAAAAGTTTTCACATTTTTAATACAAGACTGATTTTATTATATTACTAGAGGAATAAGTTAGATTGCTCTTGCAGTCTCAATAAATCACACATGAAGTCTTCTTTTTTTCTAAATTAAATTTTTATTTAAATAAAAGTGTTATGTTTGTATTTGAACTGACAGCTAAATCTGATAATTAGAGTGCATGAAGTTGGCTTTGATTGGCATCGTAATTGGATTGTCATTGGGCTGAAAACCTATTATCTTTGGATCATGCCCCATGAAATCTGTTGAAGAAACTTTGCTGCCAGTCATTAAAGCCACCATCTTGGCTTACAAATTAGGTTTGAAAGGCTTTTTACCACTGGGAATGTAATTTAAACCACTGCAATTGCACTCCCATTAATTAAAATTATATTAAAATTATGGTTCATTTTCTAAATATTTTTTCATATTTTATTAGACATACTTATTACTAAATGCTTAACAAATTGCATAGAGCTGGTAAAATTATGTTTTAAGATAATCCATCATTTCAGCACATGCTACTCAGCATTAGTGGAATTAGTGTGTTGATCATTAAAGGATACACTACTTATGTCTTTCATTACTGGTTTTCATTAAAAATAAAATATAATTATAAACCTTTCTTTTAGAAAAAAGAACATATCCATTGAAAATTATAATTAATGCCAGTCAATATAGGCAGAATCCATTTTAAAGTGAACTTAGTTCATTAACCTGTTGTTTTCATATATATGATTTCTATATAAAACTTACTATTACAGTATATAGGAACATGAATATGGCAATGTTATTTCTTTCACTATAACAGAGAATGACAGTTATGCTGCAATCAAAGCTGATAACAAAGAATATAGGGTTGTAGTATGTGCAGATTTTGCATGTGGTTACTTTTAAAACAGCTGCATCTGCTGCAACCTTGCCTTGCAGTATACATGCGAAAGCCCAGAATTTTGCAGCAGGAACTGCAGCAGCACTTCAGTGGCTCCACAAACACATGACGCTGCTGCTGAGGTTCACCCATAGACCCAGGCAGTACTAGGTGCCCACATGACACTTGTGCTGATGTGATATCAGCTCTCTCCAGGGAGGTTTCTATGTGAAGGGGATGTCCAGTGTACATCGGTTCTTACCTCACTGGGTACAGTGCATGAGATTAGTGGCAGCATCCATATGTTACACCCAACTGAAACCCTTCACTCTTCATGAGCAGGCATGTGTTAGCCTCCAAACGGGAGTGCCTTCCTCTTCCATCTTCTTGCCAGAAACCTTGCCATTGAGGACCGCTATTTTTATTGCTCATAGGTCAGAGCGCAGCAACTCACTTTGGGAAGCCTATGTTCATTTTTTTTTTCACAAAGAACCATTAAATTTTGCAGCAGCATTCTTTAAAAGTGAGGAGAATGACATGAACAGGACTTCTAATGAGGAGCTCCTTAATCGTTATTCATTTCTGGCCTCAGTCCTGCATCCTGAGCATGATCTGCCAGAATGTTAAGATGGTGGGATATGATTATCTCTAAGATCATCTTTTTGGCCAAGACATTTGGGCAATTCAGCATGAGAGGTGCTGGTGGTTGAACATTTAATAACTTGATCTTGATAGTAAGAGTCTTTGTCAGGGAAGATGAAATTAAGCCCTGGTCTCACTATGTTTAGGCTGGAGTAAAATATCCTAAAGCATTCCTTTATCAGCCCTTAGGTCAGTTCCTATCAAGGATGGAGATGAATAGAGTCTTAAAAAGGGGCAGGGAGGGAAAATCCCTAGGAGGACTGAGAAGTAAAAGGGATTGAAGAACTACTAACCATGCATTGGTTATGTTAAACACACAGGAAGAGATGCTTTAAAGATGCATATGCCAACAGGTATTCAATCTTGTGTCATTTTCAAAATGGGAAAAACAGAAAGTTTGCTGTCCCCTAGGAGATATAGGAGGAATTTCATTTGTCCAGGAAACACCAGATTTTCTCGTTCACAAGATCTGTGCTGGCCAGTGTGTAAGAATGGACAAGGAAAATGTTCTTAAGTTTCAAATAAGTAAGTGCAAAACTTAAGGTGACAAGTTAAAAATGCCTCCCATCTTTTCTATTTTATATGTATTTTTATCTGTCCACCACACCATATGTTTTGTTTTGCTGCACAAGTCTTGATACTTTTATGTCTGCATCAGCTTGGGACAAGAAATAAACAATTCTTTCCCTGCCCGTGATGGAAAATATAGCTGTTTTCAGGATAAGGGAACGTTTAAGAAATGTAAGGAAATGCAAGCTACATTCAGGTGGCTATGGGCCCCAGCCCCTTCCCTTCCAGATGTGCTCCTCGTTTGTGCGAGACCATAGAAACGAGCACTGCTCTGCCGCACTGGCCAAGAAAGGGGCTTTTTTCAGCACTCGTTCATTGGAATGTGGCATGGAGCTTTTCAAGGCTCCCATTTCCCACCAGGACAACATATCTGCCAGCCCTAGGCTCGCAGTTGAAGTGGCAGTAGACAGACCTTTGCAGTCTTGTAGGACTGCAACTTATTCAGCCTCCTGAATATCTCTGAGGAGAGAGGAGACAACTGGAAAGGAAAGGCCTGTAGAGCCAAGGAAGCTCAATTAGCGTTGAACCTTGGGGATGCAGGATGAGCGGTGTGTAAGATACATGCTTGGACGGGAAAGGAAGCTGGTGCTGCATGTTTCCTTCAGAGTGAGCAAAACATCTTGAATCTCCATCTCCAAAAAGTACCTTCTACCAAGTGTACTGACTTAAGGTATTACATTGCTTATTGCACAGTGGCGTTATTTGAATAACGGAAGACGTATTCATTTATCAACTTCCTTAGGACACGCTGCTGTGAGGTGCTCTCAGAGGCACTAAGGATCTCTGGTCTAGTTTCCCTTGGCTTTTCAGTAATCTTGTAACACTACTTGGAGTTCTCTGTATGGACTTTTTTTCTTCTTTTTTGTTCTAACGTGAGGTACTTCATCCACAGAACTACCTTAAGAAAGCACAGAAATTCACTTCTTTTAAGGTTATGATTCTCCACTTGATGAACCACAGTGGGATTCCATCAGAAATCCCTTGAGTTCTCCAGACTCCCCATGCTACCTCTTTAGTCTGTGAAACCGCTGAACTCCTTTAGAAGTACCATTTTCAAATGAAGTGTATACGTTTAGACTTCACTTCAATTGCTCCCATTTGCTTACTCTATGCTGCTTAAACATTGTTCTATATATTAGGAAATTTTATATTTTTCTTCCTAAGATGACCTAAGTTGTTGTTATTATTATTATTATTCTTTTCATTTTTGTGGATCTAAAGTGAACTTTCATCTTACAAAGCGAGCATCAGAGCTATAGAAAACTTGGAATGCATCTAGCTTAAAAAAAAAATCTAAAATTAAGTTTGGAGTGTTTTGCTGTGTTGGCTTTTCCATCAATGAGGACTGGGATGATGTTCTGCAAAATGGGAATTTAGTAATTTCAGAGTCATTAAGTAAACGCACTCATCACCTGACCTCCCTGCTTTGATTGAGCTCTGTTATTAGATGTTCCTATGTAACATGACCATGTATATATCAATAATGCAGCTCTGTAGCATATGCTGCTTTCAACTGATGTTCAGAAACCATAAAGGTAGAGAAACTTAACACTATGGATTTTTAATGTCAGAATACCAGGAACTGGCAGGATTACAGTGAGTTTGTGTTGGTGCAAATTGGAGGAAAATGAAGGAACAGCACATAAATCTTTAGAAATAGGAGAGGAGGAAATGTTGATGCTTTTTTTTTTAATAGATATAAGTTAAATGTATATGCCAAGAACAAGACGGGGGATGGTCTTTCTACTTCAACAGCCTCCTCATTGCTAGACTGGAGAGGAAGTTTCTCTACAGCTTCTCAATTTGCTAATCCTTGGTCCAATATTTTGCTCTTTTCTCAAAAATGCAGCTAGGGGCCTATTTCAGTGTCTAAGACATAGTCGAGACGTTTCAGTGACAGGCATAGTCGATGGACTATGCGATGGACCTGCGGCTATCTGAGGTGGTCAGTAAATTTGGATTTCTCCTTTATTCTAAAGCAACTTTATTCTGAGGCAGCATCACTGCAGAAAAGGCTTGGGGCACTGGACTTGGGGGCATTTGTGTAGGCTTCTTCCGAGTGTTAATCTTGGGCATCTAAATTGCACTAAACTCTATATATCAAATTGATTTAAGTTCTGTAGCCTTCTTCACCTAACCTTTATAAACCAAATGTAAAATGTGATGTATTCCACAAATTCTGTAATAGAATATGAGATAACAACAACAACAACAAAAAGCGTATTCCCAGAAAGATCATATTCAGTAGCATGTTGCAATATGTAGAGACTCATGTTTTATTAGAGTACATGATTTTCTGGTTTCAGCTGAAGCAAATAAATATATTTATTTTTAAGAGCAAATCTTTCAGCACGAAAGTTTATTAAATACTAGTAGATTTTCCCAGTAGCTAATTCAATTAATAAATGAGAGCTGGCAGAGTCAAAATGATTGGCAGATATTCCTGGAATGAAGAATATAAAATGTAAAAGTGACAGGTTTCTGGGGGAGAAAAAAAAAAAAAGACTTTAAAAGTGGTTTACCAGTGTGGATTTGAATGACAGTGAATCTGGCATTTCTTCTAAATTAAAAGCACTATTCCTTTCACTGTTGGTTAAGATGGGCAGAAGTCCTGCTGATTTCAAGTCCTACTGAACTAGCTACTCCATTTCTGTAAGGTACTGTGAAAAAAGATCAAAATACTGAAACTGATTTTAAGCACATGCAAGGCCATTGAAGTTCCTGACAGTTTCATCTGCTTATTCAGTAGCTCACTTTGACCCCTTGAATCTCAAAATAAATAAAAGTGTTATTTCTCTACTTTTTTGTTGAATTCTGCTTTACCACTTCCAGTGCCGCTTTTATTATCTCACAACTAATTATCTTAGCAAACTTAACAATAGGGTACTAACTTGTCACTTCAGTTTTTCCCATGTTTTATTTTTGCTGTTTGGAAATTTTATCTCCTTAATCCACTGCCATAAACCATTAGTCCATAATAAAGCCTTGCTGGTAGCCTGAAGTAAAATAAAGATTGTTGGCGCACAGAAAGAGAAAGGTAATGGCATTTGGTGGTGCTTTGGAAACCAGTCTGCTGCTTTATAACTCAGTTGCTCAGTTCACCTTACAGCCCCAAACTTGGCCCTGTTGGGCTGGCCCTCCTTTGCATAAGGTGCCTAAGCACCTCTTCAGTTGCAGAACTGGTTGTGTGCCAGTTCACCATCAAAAAGCTGGGGATTTGACTTCTGCACTTGTATACATGAGAGGCAGATTGTAGAATGGGGAATAAGGCAGTGGTTGTTGTTTAAAGGGAGCGTTAAGGACTCCAGCCCTCAAAACAGGAGCACTAAGGCCAAACGTGGCCTTAAATGCCAGCCCTGTGGAAAAGGCACTGTGTTAGGAGGCTGAAGCTCAGCTTCCAGCTCTGCCCTGGGCTACTTGAGATAGTGCTAAGTAAGGCATTTGGTCTGTCTGGACTAGAATTATTAGCAAAAGTCTGTAAGTTTGGCATAATATTAACTGTTTTGTCTGTGTGTCTGTTAAGAGAGATTGCATAGTGCCTAATAGTAGCATTTTTTTCCTGGCTGGAGCTTCCAGATGCAACAGCGCTGTAAGCAAAAATTGTTAATAATCAAAGCACTTAGTCTGAGTTACAGGCACAGTTTATTATCTTCTCCAATGATACTTTTTTTTTCCTCCATTCAGTGTTACTTAGATTCTCTGCATTAAGCTAATATTTGCTCTTCTTGCCACAGAAGAGCAGCAGAGTAAATAGGATTTTGTATAAAGAAGCTGGTAAAGTTAAACAAACACAGAAGTGGACATTTCTAACCTTTCCTGTATGACCCTCAGCATCCTCCAAAGACCCAAAGTCCATTTTTTCAGCCCATTCCAGTGATCCTGTCTGTTCTTCTTCATGTGGAATCCAGGCAAAATCCGCATCCTTGGCACACAAGGAGCCACATCCTCTGCTGTGTAAATTGGCCATAGTTCCACTAAGCCTGTGTTGTAGCTATTTAAAATCTACCCCATGAATTTCTTCAACATGTCTGAGCTCCCTGAGCAGGGTGTGATGCCAGTGTCCTGAAGAAAATTCAGGAGAAAATGGTGGGTGAAAATCACTGTTTTTCCAGTACAGAAAATGGTAGAATTATGCACATGACTTTGACCTATTGGCTGTGACGTCCAATAACAAACCACGAGTTGCTCCTTTGTTCTACTGCTTCTTCTGTAAAACTAACTGCTAAAGGGCAAGAAAGAAATGACAGAAAAAAAGCCATAAAGAACTTTTTGGTCTCCTTTGTAGGAAAGCTCATCTTTTCATAGCCTTGTGCCAAAGCATGTATGTACTTTGCACACTAAATACAAAGAAACAAATACTGGAAAAACATATATGCTTCAAGAAAGGAAAATGGATTCTTCTGATTCAAGTCAGACAGAAAAGGAATGAAGTGTTGCATCATATATTTACTCTCCACTTGCACCTGTTTATAGTGAAGTATGGGAAATCAGTCCTCATCAGATGCTTTTTCTTATCAGACACATTTTGCATATAAATAAAGCAATTAGATATGCTTTGGCAGTTGACACCACTACAGAGTGTGAGGGTGCAAGTGCTACTTGCAGGTCACTTCCTTTTCTTTCTCCCTCTTCCATTTTAGGTATTCAGGTGCTTTCTGAAGATATGGCCAATGGTGGAGACATACTTGTCTTACAATGTCTTATAATGTTTTATTTGTCCCTAGTTAAAAAGTCCAGAAAGTGAAAGTATTTTTCAAAATTGTAGAAATATTTTCTTCCCTAACTGGGTGTTCCCAGTTGAACTGAACAACCATTTTGTCTGAAATTTACACACATTAAAAAATGGGAATAGGGAAGACAGTCCTCAACCATCTCAAGATTTACAGAGTTAAGCACAGGACCAGGAGCCAGAAGATCTTGAATTACATCCCAGTGTCTGCCGCACACAGGATTAGTAATACTTTGCACTTACATTATCACTTTGCCACTAAATAAAGTTTGGAAGCGACATTACGAACAGGGAAAGAACGGCTAGGAAAAATGAAGTGACAAATCCAAATTGGCACAGCTAGTTAGTGTCAGAATCAGGATTACAGTAATTCTTGACAAGCCATTTAACCTTCACAAGGTTCCATTTTTACACCTTTAAGATGAAGTACGTGATTCCTACAAATGCAAAAATGTGAAAATGATACCCACTGATTTAATTAAGTAAATACATTGTTCAAAAATCACTACTCCTTCCACAACTGTGGAGATTGAGCAGACTATCCTTAAAAACTGCTGCTCTAGAGAAACATATCTCCTACAGCTTCTTGTACAGCAATTGAGATGGACCAGCTCCTCCGGCAGGATTGCTACATGCCTTAGCGTCTTGCTCTCTTGCCTCTCCTCAAGAAAAGGCTCTCAATTTTCAGTGATCTCCAATCAGCAAATCTTAAATCAGGTGACTTTGAATGGAGAGGCAGGTTACAGGGAATTAGGCCTTAGGTCAGACGTCAACAAACCAGGGTTGGTATCTCAGTAGACCTCAGATGTTGCCTTATTAGAAGTAAAGCTTCAGCAGTTTAATTGTGAGTGCAGGAGTTGCAGTGTGCTGTGGACTTGTCAGTGACTTCTCAGCTTGTCAGCATGTCAGGCAGTTTCATCTGGAATTTTGGCTAATGCTGCAGCTCTCTGTCCAACTCTTGTTTTTCACATTTAGTAATCAATTCCCAGAATATAGATCCAATCAAAGTCTGCTATTACGTGACCTTTTGTCTGTATGTTGATAGTACTGTTTTAAATAAAAAGCTTATCTCCTTTAAGTTAAAACCCATCTCTTTGCTTTGCATTATCTTTGCAACTGAGTATATTTGGTGCGTTGAGTGAAATAAAGCATCATGTTCAAACCAGTTTTTGTGCCAAAAAAAGTGATATCAAATGCTTCCGTTTATACAGGTTGACTGTATCTTTACTATTTTTAGTCCACTATAGTGTTTTTTTTTCCTTATTACTGAGCATGCTGTGATTTAGTTTAGGAAGTAATAGTAAACAACGAGAAACAGGTAACTGAAAATAAATACATGCTATTTGTACATTTGTAAACATAAAAATGACCTAGAGTCAGAAAACCGCTACTTAGGCTTTCATTTAAACACAGGTAAAGCAGCATTTATCCTTGTTCATCAAAATACTGAACCATATGCTTAAAAGCAAACATATTCTCTAATACCTAATATCTTCAGAGGAAGGAAATACACATGGAGGACTACATACGCTTCCATTTATAATCAGGGAGATGTTTGTTTTTGTGATCACAAAGCAAATTTGATCAATATAAGCAATCCATTTAAAGTTAAAAACACAAATGACTTCTGCTTGGAGGGATGTGATTGTCTGATTTTCTTGTTTTCTCAGGTTCCTTGACAGAGGTTACAGTTTGATAGGAAGAGAATGATAAAAAGAGAGAAATATTTGTATTACTTGGAGAAATCACATTTTAATGCAGGTTCCCTAATATATAGTAAATCTTTTACAAATTTCAAGTGTTTTTGATAGTGGAGAATTCTGTATTGTCAGTATATTCAATACAAGTCAACATGCAACCAGATATTTATTATAATTTTCAGGATGGATTACTAAGCTAAGTACAGAAAGAAAAAAAAAAGAAGATTGTGCCTGTCATGTTTAGGAGAAATATGGTTTTGTTTTATTAACTGATATTACCTTGGGGGAATGTTTCTTTTCCTCTCCATGTTTTTTGCATGACTATAACGTGCATATTTTTCTCTGTCTGTCCTCTCCACGTTGCATTAGTGCTGTGCACGGAGCAGCTCTGATGCGATCTGTGTAAACGGGATGAAATCCTCATGTTGTCTTCATGTGAGAGTCTAACTTTTAGTTTCTCCCTCTCTGACTGGAGGTGGGATCAGGGTAAACATGTTGCAATCATCATCTTGAGCTCAAAGCAGTCCAGTGCCCTTCTCCCTTTCAGTGGAAGTTATTCCAGGTCGAGTTAGCCCTGCACAGAAAATCCCTTAGACTCTGATTAGAAGCTTTGTTTTTTGGAAGAGGATTTGGAAGACATCAGAAATGCTAATTTAAGGAACAGGGTGATGGCACCAAATTGTCATTTCATGTAATATTGGCTTTTTCAAGATGATCATCTGAAAGCGTATTAAAAGACTTCCAGTCTAGTGCTTTGTGTATAAAGATGTTAAAATATTATAGAGATTTAGTATAGTAGTTAACATGAGAAATTTAATATTTGTTAAGAGATTCCATGGTATCCAAAAAGATGAAGTTTTTCTTCGTGGTTAATTAGATTTCCCTTTTGACAGCCTAAAAAAGCTTGTTTTTTTTTTCTTTCTTTTTTCTTTTTTTTTCCTTCTTTTTTTCCTTCTTTCTCCATTGATGTGATCGGATATTCAAGTTTTAAGTGCCCAAAGCACAGCTGTAGATAGATTCCATTTGAATTACACTGTTGAAAATCTGAAATGATCTCCTAAAAACAAGGAACTGTTGGTGACAAAGGTGCGCTAACCACTGACAAATGTTGTCTTTTGGGTTGCCCTGGGCAAGGAGGGTTCCTTACGAAAAGCATCTCACAGGCTTTCCTCTCCTCTCTGCTGTCTGAATGCAGACAAGGGGCTACCACTGGTTCCAGAGTAAGGAGTAGCAAGGGGCAGGCTTAAATTTGTGATTCTGGTTTCTAGAGAGAGCTCTGGGGTCTCTCTATGAATTTTGGAAAGTGTAGACATTCTGAACTTACATACTGTGGTTTCCTGCGGGCTTCCTAAACCTGATCTGTATATTCTTATATGCACTTTTTCAACTCATGTGCACCTCTGGTTGTCACCTGGGTTGTGATCCAGGCACACAGCCATGAGTGCTCCGTGGCTCTATATTTCCTTTGCTCATAACTGTGCTCAGGTGCAACATCCAACTGCGTGGGGAGCCTGCAGAACAGGTATTTTGGCAGTGGATTTATGGAGATTAACGTGTAGTTTTTAAGGATGCTGCATACAGCTGCCTTTTGGCAACATTTGAACCTTGAGAGGAGTATTACATTCCTTTAGCAATATTTGCAGGCCTATTATGCTTCCTGCTTCTTAAAAAGAGTGCCTTTTAAATAATCCCTGTGAGCCCGATACCCTTTTCTCTTGCAGCTGACATAGCCAATAGTTATGAGACACTGCACACAGCACGTGTAGTAGAGGTGAACCACACTGCCTACCACTTCTGGTCTTAGGTGTGTTTTTTTTTTTCCTTTTTTGAACTGAATATCTTGTGAGTAATTCTGTTTCTAATACCCTCGGTTACGATTGATTTACACAGACCACTGTAACTGTAGTTTGTCTTGAAAGCCGAAATTACCCGAAGAATGCTGGCACAGCATAGTTTGTTTATCAGTGCTAGATTTTGGAGAAGAAAGAAACAAAAATCCTCCATTGCATTTTAACATGGATTGCTATAGTGTAATCAGTAACAAAAAATATAGCAATTATTGCACCTACTTTTAGAGGTAAATGTGAGAAACTCTAGAAGAGAGTTTGCAGATCTGGTAACAATCTGCAAATATATCCTGGTGAAAATGTTGTAGATGGAATTACTTTAGTGCTTTGGTTCTGTGCGATCAGTTATTTTGCGGGTTTTTTTTTTTTAATCTATTCTCAATTATAATATATGAATTTTCCATCACAAGTGCAAACAGTAATTCTGATGCACATCCAGGCTGAGTGATCAGGCTTTGACCAAGCAGATCCAGGGGGCTGTGAGGGGGCGAATCTGGGCAAGACCACACAAGTTGACCATGACATGGCTTGCAGGCAGCACTGCTGTCCCGCATCCCCTACTCAGGCCACCTGCCTTCAAATTGGTGTGATTTTCAATCTTGAAAGGAGTGACCACATAGGGATGCTACCGGTCCCCTCTGGGACCTGCTGTTAGGCACTACTGGAGTATTTCTCTGAAGAGAAGGTGCCCTGTTGACATTTAACATGGGCATTCTTAACTGCCTCAACCATCTTGCAAGGTAAATGGTCTCTGACCTCAATAGGTCTCTGACTTCAATAGGTCTCTGAAATGCTACTGATGAACTTATGCCACCTGCCATGGCCAAGCATGTTTGGTTTTAAAGCAAAAGCAGCTGTGCAAAAGGCTGGGCACACCATCAGCTGTGCGTCACCATGGTGTGCAACCGGCCTTCCCAGTGCATTTCACTCGAAAATTACCACTACACCATACTCGTGAAATAATGTTACTAGTGTTAAATTCAAATTTACCTCCCAATGTACGTTTTGAACATCATGGCATCCTCTTGTTTCACGTTTTTTACTGTTCAGGTCCTCCACAAAATATTATTGTTGCTGCAGACCTTTTATCCAAGGACTGTTGATCACAGCACAAGAACTGTCATCCTATTTGCATTCTTTGGATGCATCATTATTCACAACATTCGGTGTCCATAAAACACATTAAAACTATTTCCTTGAGCAAAAATAATCAGCTCTCTGCTGTACATATCATTTGTATACTCAAATTGTAAAATGTAAATTGATATATAAGAAAATGGCCCATTAACTTTTTCATTAATGACAATAATACATTTTGTGCATCAGCAGTAGGAGGACCCTACATTCATTGTAAAGAACCTGAAGGATAAATGGAGACTTTGTATTTCATAAAAATGAAGGCTGTCATCAAGCACATTTTAGAGTCAAGGAAAAACAATGAGGGAGATTTTTTTCTAAGGCCTTCTTTTTTTAAAAAAAAATAAAAAACACTATTCATATATTTGGACTCATTCTTAAAGTTAGAATACTCTAATGAACCTGGTCCTTCTGCCTTTGAGGCAAAATTTGCACTGAAAGCCAACTGACATTTTGCCATAAAGGCTAGAAGATACCTCAGGTATATGTTGAATGTCCTTTGTTAAAGGAGGTATATGTGCACTAAGTATAAAAAGTGGACCCATCATCCCACCCATCTGGTAATTAATCATCTTAAAATATCTATTGCATTTTTTTAAATCCCATTCCTATCTTAATTTTAACAATTTCATTTTTAATTCTGATGTATTCAGTGGGTAACATAATGTAAGCTGTATTTGGAATTGCCTGATAACTTCTGAAACAGTGGATCTATTCATGCAAAAATAAAATAAAATTTTAATGACAAGTATTACTATTTTCTGTGAAATATAATAGCAGGATTACTGTTTCTTCAGGATTTATGCTGATTTACCTGGAAGTTACTGCGTTTTTTATGTATGTAATTTAATCATCTTGTGTCTTTTAAGATAATAACAAGTGATATTACTGTAATTCATGTGAATTAAGACATCCTAATATGTATAAGACTAGCTGTCAAATCACTGTATATTTGCTATTTGATTAAACCATAGATTAATAATTTTTCTATAACTGATACATCCCGCACTAACAGATAAAGAGCATCTGATATTAAGTAAGTGAGAAATAAAATCTGCTTTCAGTAAATTGCTTAGAAAAATTACACAGTACATTTAAATTACCATTTGCTTAGCAACATGCCCTTGTACACATTCCAGTGGGGCTATAAAATGATCGATTTACTTTAATTTTCTACTGAATCCTGAAAAAATGGCTATCAGTAACCTATCCCTTCATCATGGCATGCTGATTCACTCTGTGTATTAAATTTACTGGCAAGGAGCAAGACGTTAACAAAAAGTAACAGATAATGCGAACATTTCATGCATAATCTGTAATATGAGATATGTATTAATAGGGAAATTATGATGCATTCAATTATTCTGAAATGCCTTCCAGAGATGTTTTGATTTGGCTGCGCTCTGATAGTAGCAGCACAGCAGGGAGCATCTCAAGTGATGAATAACCTAATCTCCTAATCTCAAAATGGGCACTATTCACAGCTAGCCTAGGAGAGACTGGTGGAAGAAACCTCACTTTGCAGACATGGTTACGACAAACAAATAAAAAGAGGGGGAAAAAAAAAAACAGAAAAAAAATCCTCTTTCTTTTAATAAAACAGCTCTTCCCAAATAAAATTGTTTTGGCAATACAATTCTACAAGTTTAGGAGATGATGGGGAAAGAAGCCTTTGCTCACCTCGAAAATAAACTTCTGAGACAAAAGACTATAAAAATAATTGTGTGTGCATTTATTCTATTAGCATTAAAGGTTGCTCTGTGACATTACACAAAGGAGCTCTTTTTGTTATCCCCAGTTTAATATATAGCTGAACTGATCTTTATTATGTGTACATTATTTTTTTTTCTTTTTGCCTTTTTTCCTGAAAGCCA
>NW_010589269.1:458686-482916 GCF_000705375.1 Tinamus guttatus | reverse complement strand
GTAATTAAGCAGCCGTGTTTACTACTTCTCGTGGGGAACAATAGTCTGGTTTCTCAAGGAGGCCGAGCAGATTCATTTTCTTGTGTGCACACACAGAGGCTGGGCAAGGTGGGTGTCAGGCCATTCCTCACCCACAAGCGGGTGCTTCTCTTCCCCTAGCTCACTTAGGCCCTGCAGCTCCCTTTTCTTACCTTTTGGCTGGGGATCTTTGCAACTAAATCAAACGAAGCCCATGTGCATTAAAAATGCTAGAGTAAAGCAAGGAGGGATGCTATGCAAAGACACAGGGATTTTTTTTATACTTAATTACTTGATTGCAATGGGCTCACTTTTTGATTAATGCAATTTGGCAAAAGGTAATATTACACCCGTGTATTGCAATTTTTAGTAATTATTCAATGTTAATATGACAACGTTCTTGAAGAAAAATGAGAAGGAAATTATATCTTTCTCTTTTTTTCTTTTGGTATTCAGTTCACAACCCTGCTCACGAGGAGAGTAAAACAAATATTTGTGTAAATAAATGTGTTTTATCTTTGGGACAAACCTTACTAAAAATTACTGATTGGTCTCCTTCTGACTTCATGTTCTTAATGTTGTACTCTAAAAATTATTGGCATTACAAGGGTGCAGAAATGATTTTATGTTCTTTTTTTATGCCGTAGTTTATTTGATTTACAAAGTGATTTGTTATAACAAGTACCTTTGCAGTTTAATCATAATGCCACATTGTGTGTGCTTTTTTACAAGAATTGCACTTTACCTTGCCTAATGTCTTTGGCAGCCTGGCTTAGAAACTGCCTCCCTAATAGAAAGCAGAAAAGCACCCGACGACTTGGATTTCCTCTGCTTAAACAATTTGATTTCCTCTGTGCTCTGCTTTGTGTGAGCACCGTGTTAAACTACAGTGAGCCCCAGTGCTTTTTAACTAGTCATTCCTATAGAGGTCCCAAGCCTGCTTTTATATATATATATATACACATACACTTACAGCCGTATGTGTTTTGTGCTGTGTTGCCGTCGCTAATCACGGCTTAGCAAACAGGGAAGAAGTGGGCCTTGTTTTATGAAACTTTCAGATGAGGGATGTTCGGTTTATTTCAGTCTTTAGTATCCGCGAATGTACAATTGCTCTGAAGATAAATAAAAGATTCAGCTGGATGCCACTGGAGAGCAGAGCAGCATGTCTTTGGCATTGCTCGAGTCTTATCTGATTTGGATTTGTATACCTCATGGGGAATGGCAAAATATTGGAACAGACGGCTTGATATTTCTGAAGAATATAGTGGGCTTTATTAGCACCAGTTTCACTCCCTGACTGACGGCTTTTTCAAATTTTTTATCTTATTAATCTGTGCTACTGTATGTAAATGTTATTCCTCTCTGCATAAGGGAGGCAACCAGCGATTTGTAATAAATGCTTATGAGTGCCTGAGGCTGCACTTAAACTTTAAAACATCTATTATTAAGTTGCAAAAAAACACTGTAATGGCCAATAGTGACCTCATAGGAATTTTAAACTGTGGTCTGCTCTTCTGCATTAAAAACAAAAAAATTGCCTGAAGTTAGAATTATGAGCAATGCTATTTTAACAGCTGCATTTTGATTATTAAAGTGTGTTTTACAACTGAATTACAATGCTTTTATGGACTCTAGGTATAAGATTTAAAAAGGTCATTAAACATAGTTGGTTTTGTCACAGTAGGTGTCATTGTATACAATGGACACTATACAATCTATTTTATGTCACAGTGCTTAGGATTTAAAATAGCACGGAAGAGCATTTTAGTTTGTTTAAGCATGTAGATTCTGCAGAGCTTTTCAGGTATTTTGGCAGTTTGCAGTCCAGAATGACTACTTTCATTATTATTTTATTAATTTGACAAGAAGCCCTACAGATTTTTGGTATATGAATGATCCATTTGTCTCAGAAATAATTAAAAATGCCGTTCTAAAGCAACAAGACAACAGAAACACTTCTGGCAAGTGAATGTTGAGAAATGCATTGCTTGTATGATAGCCAACTGTTTAGTCCTGAACTATTTCCACGTTTTCTAAATCTAATAGAATATGGGCTCATTGACAGTAAATATTGACCTGCAGTGGAGGCTTGGAAAATGCAGGGCCTATAAATTGAATTATCGAGCATGGCATATGCTGGGTACTGTGTGTAATATTTACATCTTTTAGATCACAAATACAGGCTGAAACTATGCATTTTCTCCATCACTTACAAGGAAACTAGGCTGCAAATGTAGACTTAAATTTTCTACCCTTTGACTTGTCGGTTAGACTTTGAAATACTTAAATCTTTAATTTTCTTTTCATTAATTTGTCATGGTGTTATCACTGTGGAGAACTGGAGTACAAACAATTCTCGGATACAGTTGCTGGGTGGCTGTATGTTAATGAGTGCAAAGGGAAAAACGATAAGTACAGAAACCTCAAAATATTTGACAAAATGTCACAAAGGATTGTATTTGCATGTAGTACCATGGGTAGGACATAATGATTAGTGTGCAGTGTGTTTCTGGCAGTACCTACTCTAGCTTATCCTGATAACATGTCGGCTGCACAGCTTTGAATATTGTATATGTTCTTTGAACATATCTATGCCTCGCGTAGCTGTCATTCTATTGAAAAATGTGGCTGCACGAATGACAATGCTGCTTTAATTTTTTTAAAGAGGACGACTTCCAAATAATTATTATCATGCTAATAACATTTGTATTCTTTTGTGTATAATTAAGATCTGCCTGTCTAAGCATGAAATAGGGTTGAAATTTTGAATAAGTATGCTATTCTTAACCTATTTAGTAAATCAATTTTAATTTAGTATTCTTTAGGTTAAATCATAACAATTGAATTGCTATACACAGAAAATTCCACAATTTATGGCTGAAAACCTTCTTGGAAATGTTTAATAATAAGCAAAGCACCTGTGAAATTAAAAAATCCACTGTTATAAATGTAAATGCTGAATAAAAAATGATTCAGCAATTACTGGTCTTTTTTTTTTAATTATCATTAACTCTTTAATACTTAGCATGGAATTATACAGGTTATTTTATCTGTAATCCCTGCAGGATTGTAACATCTTTTTGAAACACTTTAAATCCTACCTTTTTTTTTTTTAATAAGGAACACAACATAATAAAATTGAATTCATAGGTTTTTGCTCAGACTCTGTATCTATATTATCATATCATGTATTTCTTATTCAATTTCATAGTTAATTAGTTGAAAGACCTTTGAGAAAAAGTGTCTTTTCCAAGATGGACATGCATTATCGATGAGTGGTTATGGTTGCCTTGAAACTTGGTGCACCCCTGTACAAGTAAGGGCAGGAAATGCACGCAGCAGTGGCTGCAGTTATTGGGAAATATAGCAATTCCTCAGTATATCAGCAATGACAATATATAAGCTGCTGCTGAGTGAATCTAGCAATCTCTGTTAGGAAAAATAAAAGCAAATCGTATAAAGAAATGCTAGGATGCAGAAGAAGCCTGTTACCACTGGAGCTTAGCTCGTGCTGAGTGGTTCAGGCTTTCAGAAATGCTCATGTGTCAGCTCACTTTCTTACTTCTGTTTCTCAGTTCTGTTAGGAGGAATAGTCAAGCTTCTTCTTTTTTTTTTTATTTTCTTTTTTTTTTAAATCTTCTGAAATACTTAACAAGAGTCCAAATCCTGGTTGGAAAGGGGAAAATGGGAGAAGCCAGTGAGAAAAAAAAATGTCCTTAGATACTATAAGGAACTGCTTAATGTCTTCGTTATTCTAAGTTTGCATTATAGGGCTGTGGAAATTCTGTAAGTCCTGCTGCCCCAACTCCTAATATGGGGTATGTATTGGTTGTGCTACACTGTAGCTGGAAAATAGAGATTTCCCCACATCTGTATGTGATATTTCCCGACCTTTATATTCGTTCAGATCAATGACACTAGGTCCTCCAACAGAGTTCAAAATAGAGTGACAATATATGACTGTCTGTTCCCTGCAGAGACCTGCAGCTTCATAGGTGCTATACTGCCGCAGCAATGTACCTGGGCACTCTGTTAGATTCTCATCCTTTTTCCCTATACCATTTTTTTTTTACTTTGATTTTACTTATGGTTTTATAGAACACTTAGATGCTTTAATGTGTTCTTCCTGTGGTATTTCTGTATAACAGTTGTATAAAAATAACAGCAATAAACCAACCCTCATTAAGGACTCATTGACCGATCCTTATCTATTTTAAATTGGTGATCACTGCGGAGCTACAGTGATTTACAGCAGCTAAGTATTAGATTTGTGAAGCCTTGAGAAAACACAGGAGGAGCACAGACTGAACATGGTTTTATTAAGCGGGTATATTCATTGGGGACAGTCTGTCATTGCTGCTATCTCACTGCTATTGCCAGCCATTTCTGTGGTGTTAAAATATATTTTACAATATTTGGTAATCTTGGATAGTTGACCAGTTAAGCAGAAACAGTGGAAGTGAGGAACGCAATTTGAACACCTCACTTCTTTATGCTCCTTTATGAACCTTAGACACAGCTATTATCTTATAATGGCACATTTTCTTTTAAAAGGCCCCTAACAAATGTACAGGATTGGTATTTTCTAACCTGCAAAGTTTGCCTAATGACACTGTCCCTGTGTTTTTGTGAAATAACATTTCACAAAAAGGATGTGTTAATGGGGGCATCAAATGGCTTTATTGGTTATATCAAATGGTCTGATGCTTTATTTGATTTTAGCCACTGTGCTATAATCAGAAGGAATTGAAGTTAGATGAAATGACATACACTTGAAACTCACTACAAAATGAAAGCATACATTTAGATATAGAAAGACACAGAACATGCCTTAAAACACAGATTCAATTTCTGAATAAAGGTAAAATATGAGAACTGGATAAAATTTTCTTTTAAGATGAAACAAGGAATACTTTGTGTGCCAAATACAGCAGGGAGGAACAACTAGTTTTTCCACTGGGAAGGAATTGTCATAGAACATGGCTGTTAGGAAGAGAGGGAAAAGGACACCCTTTAAGGAAAACAGCATCTGGGAAGAAGCATTATAATCTATAATTCAGTGACCCACTCTTCCATGAGACTTTCCAAAGTTAGGTCATTTTAACAAGGATTGCTTCAGCCCATGGTTCCATGTGGCCCAAGAGGCTCTGGCCCCAGTAATTTTATACATGGTTTGGTCTATTTAGCAAACATGATTAAATAAATAATACTCCTTCAAAGCAACCAGGGTAATCACAATCCAGTCTCTCTTGCCTTCGACTTTCCACTTCTCAACAGGCCTGATTCAAGTAGATAAGTGTTTGTCATAATCACAGAAGTTTAATAAATTGGTCTCTGGATCAGAAATGATGGATTTCCAAAACTGTGGATTTTCTGTATAGAAAAACAAGGTAAAACAATCTGTCCTGCTTAAATTAAAGGAATTCCAAGTCTAGCAGTTTTGCTGATCTTTTTTGATGACAATAGTAAGAGAAGCAGTTTCTGAAGCAGACATTCTTATAGGTCATTTAGAATATAATCACATCCTCTAGTGTGCCTTCAGAAATCTATGATTAATCTCAGAAGTGTTATCCAGACAGGGTTTTACTGAAGTACTGTGATGGCTTAAAATAATAATAAAAACTTTAAATTTTGAGCCTTTTTTTTTTTAGAAATTTAATTTAAATTATGCATTGCTTTGGAAAAAAGTAGTTTTAAATAGGAGTTACTTCACTTTCAAACAAAAACGTGAAAGCTTTTTAGATATGCAAACTTTCTTTTTGTATGACCTGAAATCATCATCCTTCAGGTGAAGAATATACTTTTGATCACAGCAGCTAGGCAAACACCAGCCAGCATCCGATGATGTCTTTTATGGTACTGACAACAGCCCAAAATTTGTGTTACTTGTCAAGCTGACTTTAAGTCAGTCTTGTAACATTAGGATCCATAGAGCTGCACCAACTTATACAATAGGCAAGGTAAGTCTGTGACAGAAATTCTGACTGCAGCGTCATATGCATATGCATATTGCATTGTGCATATTGCAGTTATTTCCTTATTTGTTTCAGTTGAGGTGTGTCCAGCTGGCTGCTTTCTGTCTTCTAAAGCTCATCTGATAAGTGGGGATATTTGTTCCCAATTTACTAATTCAAGATCTGGTAAACACAGACCTCGGTGTCGGAGTTATTTGTTTGTTTAATCAGTTCATTTATATTTCATATAAAGCAATTCAAAAACTAGAAAGAGGCAAAGCGTAGCATTATTTGGAAAAAAAAAAAATCCATGCAGCCTATAAGCTAATTTCTCTATACTAGTGAGACTAGTGAGAGTTTGGTACATGGTCAGATTTCCCTTTACTCAATCTTGAGGAAATATTTTTTCTCTGGAAATCTTATCTTCTGTAGGGAGAGAGAAATTTCCTATTCAGACGAACATTCATGTATTTCTGCACATTATACAACACATTTTAACTAGGAGAGCTCTTACTGGTCTCTCAGCTTCAACAGAGGAGACTTGTGGCCTTGCTTTCCCTTGTGATCTGTAGACACATCACAGCTTACTTCTTATCAAACTGGTTAGCAGCTGCTGACCTAAGGCAGTCAAGAAAAAGACAACACCAGCAACTCTATCAATGGCAGTCAGTATTATTCACAAGGAAGCTGGAGACACGGGAGGATCTTTTCTGCCTTGGCACTAGATGGTTTACACGCCTTCTCAATCAAACGGGGAGCGAGTGGTGTTCTCCAGCCAAGATATTTAAGAGCTGAGTGATCCGAGGTGGAAAGATGGGGATAGTCTGTGAAAGCTGATGAGCACCGTCGTCTTTCTGACAGCCTCTGGCCTCAAACTGACTGCTGGCGGCCTCATGCAGACACAACTGCTGCTGAGGTGCCTGATGGACATACCTGGAGCCGACTCATACACAGACCATGTTGATCCGGGGGACACAGGGCTTAATGACAGGGGCTTGCCACAGCTCCTGGGGAGGTAAGGAAAGGTTTCAGTATCATGGCAAAGGACAAAATGGTTCCTAACAAAAGAAATACTGTGTCACAGGGGCAAGAGGAGCGAGGACATAAACATTAGTTATCTGTGTTTGAAACTTGCTGTTGAAGTTTTCCACCAAAAGTTATTGATGTGGATGTGGTTTGAACCTGCATCTACAAGTGCTTCTTGCATTGGTAGGTAGATTCTTGCTATACATAAACGGTTTTTGTAAAACGATGACAGCCTTGGAAAGGGCAAGGGTATTTTTGCAGCTCAAACTGCTTGTTAGTCAGGGGACCTAAACATAAGAGTGACCCAGTGAGTTGCACGTTTGCGGAGAGCTAACGACAGTCTAGGTGCTGCAAGGTGAACTCTGTGGTGAATATGGACGCTGCTTAATTTTAAGTACTGAATTTATATACCTATTTTACTCACTAATATGATTCTGAATTTTTAAACTGCACACAGGAAGTCACCTTCTTAAATTTCAGATCCGTACATTTAACCCTTCCTTTTAAGGGAAACATGACTATGCCTGTAATTATAAATTTAACCATTTGTACATAAATATGTATATATTGTACATAAAACCACTTCTGGGAGTTCAGGAACCTTTAGGCCCCTTTGGTTGTCTCCAAATTAAGAGTGCCCTGGACTGTTCTTGGATGCTCATGCCAACTGGCATGAAGCAATCTGCATCCATGCTATTAAACTCTCTTCACCTCCAAAGTAGGATGCCTCTGTGCCTACCGGGAATGGTACCTGTCCTATATTTAATCCTGGACTGCACCCAGGAATTCTTTGGGACCCTGGTCCAAGCTGTGTTGGAGACAGTGCTGACAGCTTAGCAGTGTAGACAACCTTCTCTCAGTGCCCAGGAGTGCTCCCTGGCACTATTACATGTTTTAATAGGGACGCACTGGGTTCATCCTGTTCATATAACAGAAAGCGGTCAGTGATGCTTCCCAGTGCAATGCAGCCCGTGGTGTAGAAAGTAATTTATGTGTCAGGAGCACTCTCTTGCCATCCTTCTTGTCTGCCTGTAAAAGTCTTCCCCTGGTTTGATATTGCAGTTTCGAACTACTTAGCAACTTGGCGAGTTGGGCAGCATGTGCCTTCCCTGGCTGGAGAACAGCTGATACCCGGAGCCCCACACAGCCTGTCACTCTCCAGAAACCACTGGCAAGGAAACGTGCACTGGAGACGTTTTCTTGCTGCTGGAAAGCATAGTCTCATCTGGTGCTTCTCTCCAGCTGGATCTTCAGCATGTCAAACTAGTCAAATACAGTTCTTTAAATGAGAGAAAAATGTTTCGTGCCCAGAAATGAATGCAAACACTAAATCCATTTCCCTGTGCTCCTTTCTCCCCAAATCCTAACTGCTGAATGTATTCATGAAGCTCCGAGCACATCTTTGTCTACTGAGTGACTGTATTCTGCTGTTGAAACATAGCTGTTGTAAAATATTTTAAACTGCATGCAGAGGTGTAAAGTACAGTAGCTGCAATGGGTTTGGAATAAACGAAAGGTTGGGAAATAGCTGCAGTGACAATTCTCTCAGAGAAATTGGTTTGTTTTTGCAAAGTGCTGTGGAGGTATCAGACCAAAATACGTATTCCTCTTTTCTCCATCCTTGCCAGTGAATATATTAGCTTTCAGTACTGGGGAAACAAAAGTCTCCCTTTAATTCCTTTTGGTATGGGACAAAGCATATATATGAATGGGTGCTGGAAATGAGACATTAATTTGACATTAAACTTTTCCTATCTCTTATTATCTTTAAACTGATGAGCTGATAGTGCTTCTGGGCAGCTGAGTCCTCTTGTGTATTTCTACCGAGGGGATGCTCGAAATGGCTGCATTTCTTTCAATGGGTGCAGCTGTGCTTCACTTGTAGGTGTTGTGATTGTAGCTTCACTTAGAGGTGGAGTTAATCTGAAAGGTGTGCTGTGAGATCAGAATTACAAGCAAACTACCAGATTAGCCATTAAAAAGAAGAATTCATCCTCCATGGGTAAAGATTTGGAAAAGAAGCTGGAGTTTTTATTAGAATGAAAATGGTTATTTGTTCCAGATTAATAAAAAAGACAAAGGACTAACAAAAAAGTTGCTTTGAAAAGTAGAAAAGAAGCAAATTATATTTTATACTATTGGTTTAATTTTTTCTTTACCAGGAACTCAGACCGTATAAATGTCTGGCTGGAGGAGAATTCCACTCTATGTCACACTACAGATGACAGGGGTCTGCGTGGTCTATAACCAGCCGATATGGTTCATTGGGCAACCTGGCAAAGGAGAACTTCAGTATAACCTAGAGCTGTGTATTTCTTGAGAACTTTGAGGCTGTCCTCAGAAATGACTGCAGCCTTCCCAGGCAGGTGAGACTGCAGTCTACCATACCAGCTGATACCAATGTATCGCCACAGCAAAACTGGCAGGTTCTGTCCCCTGACAAAATGCACATCTTAAAAGAGTAGATGCAGAGAACAAAAAAAATGTGTGTGGGTTCTATGGTCATCTTCCATATGGGAACCTAATTTCTATATATTTCTGTATAGAGCTTGTGTTTTGGCTTATCTCTCAAGACAGCTGATCTTTCCTTCCATCCTCTGACAGCTTTTAACTGTATGATATTTTTTAGATCTGTAATATCTCACCCTGTGTCTTCACTGGAGACTGAATATAGAATCCTTGAAGTCAAGAGCTTCTCTGCTGTGTTTCAAGTGTGTCCTGGGACATTGTGTATGACTTTCCTGCATATGCCACTATCCTCATAATAATGGGAGGATAATAGGAGTTATACTGTATATGTGAATAACTAGGTTAGATATCTGATTTCTTTGATCGTTGCCCAGCATCCCTCTGTCTGCCACATCTGTATTTTCTCTTTGCAATTTATGGCAAGTTCTCATTCTTGTTTGACATGTATGTTAACATTTCTTAGTAGAGAATTGCAGCTTTCAACACACTTTTTTTCTCTCATTTTCTGTATCTCTGTTTATTCCCAATTTAATATTTTAGACAACTGTTTTTGTCATTCTCTTTTCAAAAACAGAATGCCAGAAATGATCTGAAGTGTATGGAAAAAAATCCTTGAGTTACTTAATATACTTTTATTTGAATTCCCTTTCCTTCTTTTTAAATTTCATATGTGTGTAAAGATATTTTGAGGTCTCCTATCCAATTTCTGTTCTTTGAATATGATGTTATCTTTTGCTTTTGATAATGAATGTCATTCTGATTTTCTTTAATTGTTCCATATAGACAAAGCATCAGGAAAAAGGAGAGTGCTATGATAAGGAACTTTTAACTTCGTGTTTTTAGCAGAACATTTCAGAAAGGAAATTAAGGGGAGAGAGAAGCTGTAAAGATGATTATTAATAATGTCTTAATTGTTTTATATTTGCATTCTCTATTTAGTGCATTTTCAAAATGTAATTGAAAGTGTAATCCTTGCTAAGATGCCTTGCAATAGAAATAAATAAGACAGGCAGCAGGAAGGCATCATCTAATCAAAATATAAAGAATGAGTAAGTTTGTTTTCATTTTGCTTGCTTTTAGTTTTTGTTTGTTTGTTTTGTATTTTTTTGGTTAATATTCTTTGGTGGCTGTTCCTTCCACACCTCTGCCCATTCGTGCCTGTGAAGGAGGAAGGTGAATCTGTGCAGGATAGTGCCACAGCCAGCTCTGGATGTGTGCTTAGTGTTTTCCTAATACACAGCAATTTGAGATGCTGAAAGATATCTCTTGAAAATACATCTATAATATTTAAACTTCAGGAGAGGTGCTAGTGATACAGCACAGTACATAGGATGAATGTTTTGCAGAGTAAGACCATTTTTAACTAGGGGAAGAAGATTTAAATTTAGATTTCTTAACCAATGCATGCAGCATACTTAGTCAGGGAACTGCATTTTCTCCATGGTCAATGACAATTTGTGTGCTGTCTTAAGAAGAAAGAAAACACCTGAACTGCAGTTTTGCTAGTCAGTATATTTAAATACACTACAAGACATTCATATCTGGGAAAATTCTTAAAAGTGTATCTGATCTATTACTTTGCATGGGCTATGAAATAATAAATAACCCAACAGATACAATGCTGCATGACAAATCTGAAAATATTTTCACATAATCTCTGCCTTGATGAGGCACTAATCTATCTTTTAAAACATTTTCAAAGGTGTCCTCAAAGACCTCGCAGAATTAATAGTGTGTTCCACTGCACTCTGGACTGTTAGAAGAAAAGAATAGTATGTTATCACCGAGTAATATGAATAAATATAGGTATATATAAATATAAATATAGGTAGATATAGTGGACAGCAAGTGGTGCGATGAATAGATCTGTTTCCTCCCCCAAAGCCTGTGGAATAAGACAAGTGTGTTTGATTTCCTAGAACAATAGTACAGCTCATGGAAAAGTAAAGCGTAGCTATCCATTCCTATGACTAGCTGTAAATAACACTCAATAAGGTAATGCCTATATAGTGTCCTGAACATGTAAAATTACTATTTTTTCATGTGACACTCATCAAGATAGTATTTATTGCCTCACAGACATCAGTGCCTATTGCCTTTATGAGGCAGAGAAGAACTAAACCATGCTAGAGTGAAGCTCTGAAGATACAAAATACAATGTTTGCTCATCTTCATATAGAAAGTCTGTGGCTTGTTGCAGACTGAACCCAGGCCTCTCAGTTCCTATCCTGTGTCTTACCCATTAAGCTGATTTTCCTGCATTTGATCTATTCCAGAACTGTTTCTGATGTCCTCAAAAAGACAAAATGCTTAATGTAAAATGACACCTAACTTTCTTGCCTCATTTTCCTGTACAATTCTAACCCTAATTGAACCCCAACTGCAGGGCCAGCAAGTACCTCTGAAAACTAAGGGCTCAAGTGCCATTCTCGAAATGAGTTTTTATAGAGCTGGGGTGAAGATTTGTCACAGTAACAGGTGTTTTTGAGGATTTACATGTTTCCTTGTTCTTCAATTAATACTGCATCAAAACAACCTGTGTTTCCCACATTTATATTTGAGATAATTTAGACCTGACTTCAGCTGATGATGTAAAACACAGAGGGGCTCAAAAATGAGGAAGAAAAAAAGGGAGATATCCAACAGTAAGAAAAGATCGGCTTGATACTGCTTTTAGGAAACTCCTTTTGGTTACCAAGCACTGATCTTTGGCAAATTATCAGTTATGATCAAACCCTTCATGTGGGATTCCTTGTTTCTAGTCTCATGAATATCTTCAATGGGGAGTTAAAGTTGACCGTCTGCTTATGTAAGCAAAACATCATCTTTGATTGTATCATACTAAGGCTTCAGTGTTTTAATAGAAGACAAAAAAGAAAGTTTTTATAAAAATCGCTAGCTGCCACTATCCAGTGTGTACCTTATATGCTGTGCATCTGCTCTCAACAGTAGCTGAAATTTGAATTTGAAAAGAATTTGAAAATTATGTTGGCAATTTGCATTCCCCTGAAGTACTTCAGCTGTATTTCTATATTTTCATGCCTTTCTAGGGTTCCAGAAGTAAAATTCATTCTGCCACCTCAAATCATTCTGCTGAATGTTCAGACATATTTACATATTTAGTCTTTCCAATCCAATACAATTTATTAACTGTACAGTGGCTTCTTTCATCATTTTACCAGTAAAAGCAATGACATAGGATGGAGGTTAGGGCTACAACAGGAATGAAAGGAAAAGGGGCATAAGGCATTATTCTCTTCTGCTAAGTAAGTCTGTGGATTCTATTACAAGGATTTAGTATATTGGTGAGCTTTAGGTTTAAGCATAGTTCTTAAGCATAATCATTTGCAGATGATTCAGAAGACTAAATCATTTTTTCTAAATATTAGAATGATAATTTTCATTTTTCAGCCTTTTCCCCCAAACCTTTTGGAATCAGCACCTTAATAAGAAAGAAGCTTGCATAAAGAAAAGAACCAAGCTGTATCTTGCAGCGCATTTTTGACAGTGCTGCAGAAAGCAGTCTATAAAACGTTGGTGCATCTCTCAAGGCAGTTCTTTCTATTCTTGTGTTATAGCAATGCAGATGAAAGAACTTTTCTCTGCTAATTATGTGGAATCACATTTTACCAGTGGAGCAGGAGGTAGGAAACCCTCTTCTGCAGGTGTGACTGTGCCACTGCTCCCAGATTGTCATTAATGTAAAACAAGTGGCATGATTATAGCTAGTGATACCTCTGTTCTGGCAGGTGGCATTGAGGCTCTTTCTGGGCGACACTAACTGTTCTGTTTGTGGCATGCTTCCTTCCCTTCTTCTTTTTTAGAGTGGTGAACTATGGAGGTCTAGGTTGCATGGTCACCAGAAGCAGTATCTAGAGCTGCAATTAAAGAGCACCAAACGAAGTCTTTGAAACCTGTAGGATAACGGAGAGGTGGGTTTGTGTTTGTTTATGCCCGGAAGTGCGTCTCCAGCACTACCAACCGCGAAACCACACGGACATGAAAGAGGGGTGCTCATACACAGCTGTGAAAAGAGTCCAGCTGATAAGAGCAGTCACTCTGCTCAGCCTGAGTGTAGGTCCATTCCCCCCTCAGAGGGGGGGATGAGAAGAATCATTACTACACCACTTAGGGTTTTGTTCATGTCTTCAGCTGAAGCCAACTTCCCTCAGGCTTAATTCAACATTTAGTAGTGCTGGAAACACCAAAGAGAGAAAGAGAAGGAGAAGAGAAAAGAAAAAAGGAGCCGCTTTCGGTGCTTTAAGTGATGCAGATCCTTGTGTATTCTTTTTATTAAGAGGTGCAATATACCGTCTCTAGTTTTGTTTTTGTGTTGTACTGCTGATAATAACACAAAAAGAAGATTATAGGAATCTGAAATGATACACTGTTTTTGCTACTGATTCTTCTGTTTGACACTGTTCCTTCTCATCATAGTTTTCCTGTTTATTTCACATAGATATTAGAAGGAGGAAATAAAACCTTTTTAAAATTTTTTTTAAAGGAATTAAATGAGAATTATCCATGCCAAGTATTTCTGCAATCTTTAAAACACATACGTAATTTTCTTCTGCTAGTGCCAAAATCTTAAGACCACAATCTTATAAAGACAGGCTCCTGACTTATCTTGGCTCTTCTGTTCTTTGCCAAATTAGGGGAGAGAAAGATTGTTTATTTAAACAAAAGATAAGATGAATGTATAATAATAAAGAAACATGAAAAAACACTAAAGCTGGTAATGTTCTTTGTTTTCATAGGCAATCGTTTGATTTAGAGTAATTTTAGACAAATATTTTTATTCTTTTTCATTGTTGTTTTTGTAAGCTGTAATTCAAATGTTATGAAATCTAATTATACAAGAAAGATTTGTCTAAATTCAAAGCAAAATCCCAAACATAATAATAAAATTGCTATACATCCCCAGCTCAGCTCCTGTGAATATTAGCTCTCTGTTCAAAGACTCTCAGTAGGATTCAGTTTTGACCTAGAAGAAGGTGGCAAAATGTATCATCCAGTAGTGATAAAACAATATGGACTCAATCCAGTTCGGAAGTAGGTTGTAAACAATTAAAAGTACATGAGCTACAATGCCCAAAGCTGAGAGCTGGGGACATTTGTACACACTTGGGGTAACTTGGGGAACCAGAGAAACAATTGTTTCACAATAGGATGGGAAAGCAACAGAAAACATTTGTCTCCACAGAGTAAAGTGCAGTCTTTCAGGACTCTGTCATGTAGAGGAATTTTCGGCAAGCTGGCATGAGGATGAGTGATGCATAATGGCAGCAGTGAATGGATTTCTGAATAGATTAGTAGATGACGTCATGAAAAAAGGTCTATTTATCACCATAATTTAACGCAAGATGCAACACAATGACTTGATGGATGCATTTTATGGTTTTCAGCCAATCATAATAATGGATCTATTGACTAAAGTTTTAGATGCCCTTTATACACCCTTCATGGTTTAAAAAAAAAAAAAAGAGCAACAAAAAAAGAAAATGAAGAGGCTGAGAATATGTCAGGGAATATTTGCCAGTAATACTTCAAAATTCAAGCGTTCTGTACAACAGCCTTTTGACCTGACACTTCCCAAATTATTTTTTAAAATGCTTCAAAGGCCAGTTATGGTCAATAAAAATATTTCAATTGAATATTTAGGGTGATATTCACTCAGAGAAAAAAAAAAGAAATTTATTTTTTGCCTTCCTTGTCAGTCTTGATGAAAAGATGGTGATGTTAGTGGAGCCAGTTGAGTGTTAAAGCAGGATGTGACTGTCGTGCCCAGTGGGGAGGACACTGTGGTAGGAGTAGTGAGAGAGTTTTTCTGCTCGTAAGATATTGCGTCTATTATATCAGACATTTGACAGACGAGAATAGAAATAACCCACGAAGTAAGGACAGAGACCCTGGCCTCTTCCTCCTTATGGGAATGCCTTAGCCAGTAAATAACTCTTCTGGTCCCTTTTGCTATTTTTTTCCTTTTAGATTTTGTTTCTTTTTGTTACCAAGTAGGAAGAAAGATGGTGGATGTCCTTTTCAGCTTAGTGGTTTCAGTGGTTGCCTGAGAGTTGGGAGATGAAAGTTTAAATTTATTTAGGATGAAGAGGACTTAACATATTCTCAAAGGATCTGGAAAATCTAACTAGTAGAGGTAGTCTCCTCTGAGAGGTACTTTGATTCAGAGAAGTAGGGAGCTAAAAAGAGACTCATCCTCCTTGGACCAAAAGCCCAAAAGCTTAATTTCTGTGTGTTGGAAAGCCTTCCTTTTACCTGTCAACATGGGCCTGTTTGTATCTCTTTCAGGCAAAACACTGAAATGCAAGTTTAATTGCTGCATGTTTTGCTGAACATGGAGAGGCTATAAAATCGAGACACACATGGGTAGCGCTTTCAAGCAAAGATAGAAATACCTTTTGGGATTTCATGTAAAGCAAGAATGTGTTTCCATATAACTCTGAGAATTGATTTAAAATTTAAAATGTCTGCCCATCATTGATGGATGCCTACAGCATGAAAATCCATCTGAATTTTTGTCTCCAGATATTGTGCTTCTGCAAAGGGATGATCAAAGAAACAAGTAGGCTAACAACTCCATAACTGCTTCCAAGCTGGGTGGATGGAAGACATTATATAAAGACTGTTATTGGGCTCTCTGATTTATCTGCAGTCACTGAATTGAGCTTCTTGATGATGGTAGGCTGCATTGTTCTTTTGTGCATTTTGTTGTGGTTAGAGCCCATAAAAAGACTTGAAATACTTAGAATACTGTGCATGTTCTCAAGTCCCACTTTCTAGTTTCATGAGCTAGAGTCATACTTTCTACTGCCTTGGTTTTGCAAATGGAAATATATCTAAGCTTCTACACAATGCATTTCAGAAATACCTATGAGCTTAAAAAAACTGAAATGGGCCAAAAAGAGAGGTAGGATGTTGTGAGACTGATGGTATAGACTTGTTTAACAATAACTAGGATATACTTGGAGATTAATTTCTAAAGGATTTTTTTTTCTACTTAGAGAAGGACTGAGGACTGCCCCTGAGGGTCAAGATCTAGAAGAATTTTTTTTTTCTCCTTTTTTAACACCCCTTGCCCCAAACCCGCAGTCTTTCACTTAGGAAGCTGACACTGTATATGTTACTCACAACATAAACACCACACTTTCTCCCACAAAACTTACATGAAGTTCAGGAACAACTGTATGCAGCTCCTCACATTATATAAGAAGGCAGACATAAAAATATTATTTTTTCATGGACTTTCTATTATCTCATTTGGTGTGTTAATAAAGATCACATAAATGACTTTCTATGAAGAATGATTTTTTTTTTCCATGAATATATGATAATCAAAGAGGCCTGTGAAATCAGTATTTTTAGCTCAATGGAAAATATTATTCACTATCTGCATAAAGGATAATATAAACAAGTTTTACAACATGTCAGTGGCAAGAAAAAAACTAAGAAAATGTCTCTGATGTTAAGGGGTTTTTGCCAGCACAGTTATTCTGTCCCCTCAGCAGGAGGATAGAGAAGATACCTCCCCACCCCCTCAAAAATGTAACAGTCAAAATTCTGACCGATACAGCTGATCTGCAGTTCTTTCAAGCAAACACATAGTGCATTAATTCCCATAAGCACTGTTAATTTTTGGGGATGCTCTTGTGATCCTGTCTTTTAGGGTTTTTTAAATGTTTACATGTATTTTTATTGCGCATATATTTCTGGTCATCTGTATTTCTTTGAGCTATTCCTTCTACCTATTCCTTTTAGGGATAGAAGAGAAGACCTCATTCCTCTCAAATTGGCCATCCTTGGCTTTGCACCAGAAGAAACAATTCTATGGGCCTGTTAGAGAGAGATGTTCTGGGATAAGCCCAGCATGGGGAAATATTCAGAGAAGGAAGGGAACAGCATTGAAGAACATGAGCTTTTCCTTGTCTCTGGTGAAAATCTATGAGCAGAAGGACCAGGGAAGAACCAGAAGTTTTATTAGTCTCTCCATTTGGAGAAGCTGGGAAGCAGGCTGAGAACAAGACATGCCCACAGGGAGCAATGCAGTTTTTCACATGACAGAACAGTATGAGCCACTTGTTCATCTGAACCTGAAAAATCTCTCCACTAAGCTGATGGAGCACTGGAAGACTGAGCTTCCTATTTAATTTTATACAAACTAGCCTAAAAAATAACTTCAAGCTGACTAGGATTTAATTTTCAGTGCTAACCTTCAATTAATTTGTAACTTTTTTGGCACCTAGTTTGCTGGAAATGGCTGTAATTATGTTGTTTTCTGAACGGTGCATTCATTCAGGCCATACTCTCTAAGACTATTTATACAGCTGGGAAAAATAATGGTATTTAGGGGGATGGGGAAATGCTAATTGGAAACTTATTGAAAAATTTGGAGTGATTGGTCTTGAAAAAGTATCTTATTAACTCCCATTTGATATTTTAAATGTAACGTTTAGTTCTAAATTTTAAGTGAATTTGAGGATTAGTTTTGTTGCCTTCTTTTACAAGAAAAGCATGGTCAGCTTCCCCATGGTTCCCTTTAATGCATCTTTGTGGCTAGCACAATTATGCACTTGCTGCAAACCCCGCATTGCTCTTCTGTGTGGGGTTTTATAATGATAGTGTTGTTTCTTAATTGATCTGCATCATGCAGGGTCGAAATGCTGTTAGAGGAGAATAATTCAGAAATCTGATAGGATGAGAACATACAGAGCAAATATGTTACTTTTTGTATCTTAGGAAAATGCAGTAAAAAACATTTTGGAGGACTATGTTGTTTTGAAGCATAAACTGTTATTTTCGCCGATAGTATAAAATGCTGCATTTTTTTCAGACCAAACAGCTGTACATATCTTTTACTTCTTATTCTCTTAAAGTGCAGAAAGTTTAAAAGATACTGAGTTTTTTTGGTGCTGCTTTTGCCACGTCTAGCATTAAAAGTGTTTGTATGCATGTGTATGTGTGTGTGTCCTCTTGTCTTTAAGCTGGGTGAATGCTCCCTGCTGGTGTTTACAGTCTCTTCATTGAGTGTTTTTCTAGCTAACTTTATGAAGAAGAAAATTTGATTGTATTTCTAGCTACATATATGACATAGGTTTAAGACAATAATATTTGTATATAGCCTTAACAATCATAGTTTAGAAGCAGAATAATATGAAAATTTTAAACTGTTAACAGATTTTGAATTTTTAGCTGGTTCTAAATTTTCAAGAATGAGTGTTTTACTTCTGGAGATGGCTGCTTTGGTGTTTCTGCCAGTCCTGGTTTCAGAAAAAAAAACAGGTAGTGATAATCTCAAGTCATTACTAGGACTGCTGGGTTCTTCCTCACCTGAAGATTCTTGCTGCAAACAGGTGGGCTCTGCAGATCTCTGCCCAGATTATCTTCCCACAGTTTGACTCAGGCCAGCACCGGGAAGTCCCAGAGAAACCAGGTAGAAACATCCTCTTGTGATGGTTTGGGGACTTCCCTTCGCCTTCCTCTTATTTCTGAGCTATAGGCTCAGTTATGCCCAGTATCTAATGACTCTGTGAGTGAACTCTCATGGCAAGAGAAGGACCCTTCAGCTGTGGTAGTACAGAAAGAAAAATGGAGTTTTTACAGGTTTATTTTTGAATGGGTTAAAAGGAAAAGTTTACAACTGTAATGTACATTTATTCTGCCAGGGCAGCTTCTTTTTCTTCCATTGTGTACGAAAGCCTGGAGGAGGCATTTGATCATTAAGTACCAGTTGTCTTAAATATTTACCCTAAGAAGACGCAAGTGATAATTATAATGAAAGAGGGAGTGGTTCAAGGGCAAGGCAGATTTCTCACATTATTGATACATTGGAGTATCCTTCCCTTGCTCAGATCTGAGAGCATCATGTTGACCAGTAAATATGTAATTGTCATAACAGATACAAACCTAGCCATTTTTTTCTTCTTTTTTAGCTTAAATTATGCTTTCTAATTGTGGTTGTTATAAGAAAAGCAAAACTGGGATGTATGGAAAAAAAAAAAGGCCATGCAGATAATTAACTCCTGAAATTAATGAATGACTGTGCCCTTCTCTTCAGAGGACAGTTCTGGCTCATTTTGTTTCTTTCCTATGAAGCTGTATTGGACTGGCAGATAGCTGCCACAGAGACCCTCAACAGTTTTTCCAACAGTGTGCAAAGAAACTGTGTAGTTGGACAGACATAAGATGCAAGATGTGGACTCACTGGGTGACCTGAGCAGTAGAAATTGCTCGCCATAAAACTGAGGCCAAGTCTGAGTGCATCGAAATGATACATATTTCCTCTAAAACACTGACATTCACACGCTATTGCACTCAAAGAAACAGTATTTGAGATCATAGCCTATGCTGTACTTCTAAAAGATTCATCACAGTACTATTCCAAGTAGAAGAGCGTTAAAATAAATTTAAATCATGTTTGGGCACTCCTCATGCTGGAATATTTTGTAAATTAGAGTGGCAACAATTACTTGATCATACGTTACATGCTACACCAACATAGATGTGCCTAGGTACACCTCCTAGAGAGGCCATTTACTTCTCTTTAATCCAGTTTAATGTTTTATTTTGACTTTATCAAGTATCTGTACAAATAGTGGAAAGACAATCTTGCAGGAGAAGAATCAACAATTTCCCCCTTTTTTGTGAAATCCCACCTGTAGATTTATGGCAGAAGTTCAGCTTCCCTTGAAGATAAAGTTGCTTACTCTTTCTCAGTCCTTTGTTTTGTGTTTTGCTGGAGGAATCAGATTTATTTTTTTCCCAGAATAGAATGCATTTTCAATATACTAGACTTACCTCATAGTGCTGATGTTCACGCTTCTCAAAATTATTGTTTAACTTAATCATGTCATTGGTCCTCAAAAAGAATTTAATTGTTCCAAAGCTACAGTAGTCGTAATGAAAAAGTGTTCTCCAATCTGAAAGACTATATTGGTTTGACATACAGCCTTTTACGTGAGGAATATAGTTATGTCTGAAAGAAGCAGAAATATTTTAAGATGGCTCCTGCTATATATATTGTATGGAGTATGAAATCTCTATAAATTTAAAATTTATCATCAGCTTTCCTGATCGAAGAAACTTAGTTTTGAACAGAAACCATACCACTTGAATATTGTGACACAGGAGAGTCAGTATTTAGCTAAAAATGCTTTTATTTTATTTTATTATTTTTTTTAATACTCTGGGCTGTACTGTTTCCTGCCTTTTTTCTTCCTGTATTGCAGACCACTTGTCACATTATACCGGTGGAAGGGTGAAGCTCTGGGCCATTGAACACTGATTTCTCTCAGTACTACAATTACAGAGACACCTGTGTTAAATAGCACTGTGCTGTTCTACTTAGAAAATTACAGGGCTCTGTCCCACTTGAAGATACACAGATGTGCACTGCCTCCCTCCCCGAGCAGCCCTGTACCTGAGCTTGCGAGCTCATGCATCCTTCCCAAGCTAACTCACTCCCTCTCTAAGAAATGCTTCAGGGCTTATAGCTCAATGTGTGTGAAATCTTCCTGATTAATATGAATTCCTTCAACTAGCCCTGTTCTTCATTGCAAGTGTATTTTTGACTGAAAAAAATGACAAAAAGTGTGCACCCACCTCCCTTTCCACTCGGGTCTGCTGGCTTGACCACGTTCCTTTGCAGTTGTCTGTTTTTGCACTGCTCAACTCTCTGCCTGTTGTTTCAGGCTGCTACTCAAATTACACATATTCGAGTTATTATTTCCATCATTTAGTATGAATTTTACAGTGATGTTATTTTTATGCTTCCTTACCCAGCCACATGTGTTAACTATTCAGAAACCGTTCTTCTCATGGAAGAAATTATATACCAAAACTACCCAGTAAAAAGCTTGTTTTATGACACTTATAAAATTAATGCCAAAAATGTATGGTAAAGCTTGATTTTTTGACATTAATAGCTAGTTATTTAACATGCTATTCTCTTGTAGTACCTGGAAAATAGCATTTAGATTTTCAGGCATGATCTCAAATTCCCACCCAAGGATTCAAAAGTTTAAGAGCTTGTTCAGTGAAGAGCAGGGGGACAAAGCACATTAATATTAATATACTAATAACCCCTAAAATGAATGCAAATAAATACCTGGAACTTTTTTTTATTTTTTTTTTTTTTTTTTTTTTTTTTAAGAGCCAATTCCACCATATACTATAAGATGATGGTGGGTAGCTGGGATATGGCAACAAATGCATCTGTGAATGAGGAATGAACCATCAGCCAGAGTGTACAGCTTGTCCTTCAGGAAGAGTTTCTGTGGAGGTCAGAAACCCTATGTCTGGCTTAGCTGCATGGTACAGTATTAGTTATTACTTCTGTCATCGTTCCAGGATTGGATATTTCTTATCTTAAAACTCCGACCAGTTAATTATGGAATAAAAAAGTGAGAAACTGTTTGAAGTAGTTGATTTGTGCATAGTTTTGGAAATGGAGCCAGATGAACCAGGTTAGTGCATGTAGGACAATCATCAAAGCTACTTCATAAGTGCAAATTCACCTCCACATAGGAGGTCTGTATTATCTGTATGTGTGTGTGCAAACAGTAGATTTGTTAGATACAACGTATCAATTGTTTCAATAGGAATAGTAATGGACAACGACTAATGAAGGTTGTGAAAAGGTTAGCTAGTGAGCAGACTAAGCATATTAAGATATTTTCTTCAACCATATGTGCATGATCCAGACTGCTCCAGACTTCCTCACTCTATTGCCATAGTTCTGAATTCTAGTTTGATGGTGATGTATGGGGGAATTGCAAGACTCTAACTTCCCTTTCCTTTGAAGGAATTTAATTTGCATGCTAAATAACATTTATCTGTGCACCTAGTGTTTTTGGGAAGAATACATCCTGTCTCTGCCTAGATCTGTGTTATTAATAAATGCACTGGTGGCAAGGATTGATCTCTGCCCCCCAGACCAAGTGATGCGAAGTGACTCAAGTTCCTACTGATCATAGTTCCTTTCCTGAAGAGCAGAATGCTCACATCCAAATTACATAGAATCTGACCCTCTGTTATATAACATAGATATAGGCATTTTTTTTCAGTTCAAGGTATATATGAAATAATGTGTTTCAACCCACCAAAGCAGGATTTTTAGAGCCTAATACTGAGGTTTGCTCTTGCATGTCTTGGGACATAAAACAAGGCTGTGTGAATTGAAGCTGCAAAACCTATTGAGATGATAGTTTTGAGGACTGCACAAGCTTAAGGTGGCCAAACAAATCTCATTTCACCTCAACTGTCTAATGGGAATGGTCCTCAAATTGAACTATATCCCAAACCTGGAAGGTTTTGACTGGAGGTACTGAGTTGACTCATTGCAAAATTAAAAAGAGCCCAGGAGTGACTTAACATACATGCAGCAAGGACAAGTTTGGACGTGCTATTTAGTTAAAGAGTTGAGGTATTTAGCACCATGGGTCTCTTTTCAGGAGAAGAGATAATGTGAAGTCTCTTCTCTGCTATGCTCGCCATTTCCATGCAGAAAATATTTTAACTCTTCCATATGTAGGTGATTTTTTGACACTCAAATAACATCAGTTTCTCATTTGCAGAGAAGCAATGCGAGTGTCATTTTTGCTCTCTGTGATGTGCTTGTTCTCTGAAATGCATGCATTTTAAACAAAAGAAAACATGAATACAGGCAAGACTGTCATTGGCTTAAAGTATCGCATAAGTGGTTAAATTTAATCATGAAGAGACAACCAGCTAATGGTTTTAGTGGAATTCATAAAATCCCATAAAATACAGAAATTAAATTTTGTCATATAATGTGAATCAGGTATAGGAAATAATACAGCTTCCTTTTTCCCTTGAACAAGTTCTAAACAGTCCTTAGAAAATGAATTACCCATCTGCAAATCAGGATGACATATTTTTCAGCTATAAACTAAAACTACTTTCAGACCACTTAGAAAAAGAAAGAAAGGAAAAAAGAGACAGCAACTTTGTTGTTACTGTGTTGCTGTCAATAATATTGGATGCTTGGTTGTGGCTCGGTTTTAGCAGTTTGACCTTGTTTAGATCAACGTGAATCAAATTGACAGACCTCCCTTACAATTTCCCCACCCTATCATAGAAAGCGCATACCCTGCATGAGTGTATCCAGCTGGAGATGTGCCAATAGAAGTAATTACGTGATGAAACTATTTAACTTTGACTAAAATACTCTCACCAGGTTCTTTCAAACCGTGTGTCTTATATCTTGTTGAAGCAATTTTATATCATGCCTTTAAAGTACAGTAATGGCCACTTGCATTGACAGAATCCTCGTAAAAGAAGACGACCGAGACCTTGCTCATGAAGTGCTATTGATTTTCTGAGTTCCTGCTAGAGTTGCCAAAGATACAACACTGTTGTTAGGGAGAGAAGATACTTTGGCCTTCAATATCACAGGAGGGTTCCTGTGTAAGCACAGGCGTCAACAGGTTTCAGTGATAAATAATGCATTTTGGTGATAACTGCCCATATTATTTTGTCAGTTTTATATGACTCAGCATTTGCTCTTGCCAAGCATTTCTTTTATGTTACCACTGGCTGCAGAAGTTTGAGCTAATTAAAAGTGCTCTCTATATTTTTAAGGTCCATATGCATTATGGCAAAAAAATGAAGTTTCAGTTTATCTTTGGCAATAGTTGTTTTTGACAAGCAGGAAAGCAGGACATCCCCAATATTATTCAGTGAAGTATTTTCATGCCCTATGCAGCTGAGCTGGCATTAAAAGATAAA
>NW_010589269.1:439446-458644 GCF_000705375.1 Tinamus guttatus | reverse complement strand
AAGAGCCTGTGTGGGACACTCAGTCTCAACCCTTTCTGCTCCTGGGACAGCTCTGTTTACTACCCATTGTTTGGGACAAGTGGCACCCTTGGCTTGCGTGCCCAAAAGCTTGTCTGTTTTTCTAACCATCCTTTACCAGTCTAAAAAATGGCAGGATCTGTATCCATTGGCTTGCCTCCTTTTTATCCTTAGACCGTTGCAGCTATATATTGGTTCTGCCAGTATAATCTCACCAACTGGCAGACTAACCCTCCCCCAAACATTTGAGGAGGCATGCACAGAATTTGATCTTAACACTAGTGGCAAAATCCACTAGTGGGCAAATCCTAGCGGTATCCTCTAGAAGCATGAACTTTTACTTGTAGGCATTACAATTAAATCTTAATGGATTGCGCTTTTGTGACTATTGTATTATTGTAGCCAATAGATAATTATTATTTATCATCAGGGGGAAAAAAAGGGCTGGCTAGGAAAATTACAGCTATGATAATTAGTTTTTGATGACATTAGCCAATTAATATAATTTTATGTTTTCCAGTTTTAGATTTAGACAAGGTTGCCTTTATTTTTGTTTCTATTCCAGTGTTTGAGTCAGTTTAGCACTTCTGAAAGGGTTGATACTGAGTGCCCTGGAGGGTGCCATCATCACCAGGCAACAAGGGAGACAGTGCTGAAAAGAAATCGCACAACAATTTTCCTTCACTGTCCCCAAATGTATCCTATTTTAGAATGACATGAATCAACTTTGAGCCCTGTTCACCCCTTCATTTCCATGCTGTGGAGCCTAGGGGAGGGAGAAAAAAAAATCCCCTGAGCAGGGATTATTCTGGGAGAAATATTGCTCATCTGTATCAGAAGTCTCTTTTTGTGGGTGAACACAGCAGGGCTTGGACAAGGTGGAAGGGGGAAGAGTCAATCATCTCTCTTATTCCCATCTCATCTTTAGGGCTCTGGCGTTGTAGTGGCTAATGTGGCAGCATTTGCTTACTCCCCAGGAAGCCTTAAGAACGCAGGAATCCAGGAGATGTTCTGGTGGGCAAAAATGGCTTTGTAATCCAGTTTGTAAGACTGCATTCTTGGCCATTTTCTTCCAGATTTGAAGGAAAAAAAAAAAGTCTTACCTGACCTAAGACCTGACCTGACCTCAGTGTCCTCAGCGGTCATCAGTAGTACCCATCTAGGAAAATAATGTAGCTGTGGAGCAAGGGTACCACAAGATAAGTTCTCTTGTAGCTGCCAAATCTTGGTGACTCTGTTAGTAGGCATGGATGAGGTTTTCCTCCATTAGTTTTTCCATTAATTGATTTTTAACCATTTAAATTTTAGCATTCATAAATTCCTGCAGTGAGAAAATCTGCAGCGTATTTGCATGAACCATCTCTTTTTGTCTGGTTTGGATCAAACAGTTCAGAATTTCATCTGATGTCTCCTGAATCTTTTCTAAAGAGGCAGCAAGAATCTGTTTCCTTCATGCCACTCATAGTTCTACAGACCTCTGCTATATCCCTCCTCAGTCATCTTGTGACCAGGACAAAGGATCCCAGACAGGTTGACAAAGAGCTTCAAGGAGGTAGTGTCACCCAGTCCAGGTATTAGATGTTTTTTCCAAATAGCCAGATGATAGGTGAGAAGGCTGTTACCTGTGCATGGGGATAGAGTTCTCCTAACCATGTTCTACTCACTATTCTCGGTTTACATTGGTAGTGAAGAAAGCTCAGCCATATGGTGTTGAACACTACAGGATCTGGACATACTCATTTTGTTTAACAGGGAATGCTACGTCAGCATTGGGTTAATGAAGGAGCTTGTATTTGGCTTGGAACTGGGGGGTCTTGGCTGCTGTAGAGGCATTTTGTCCTGGCTAATGTGTATTTTCTGGTATTGATTTTGAGATGGAGGGAAGATATTTTGTTAACAATATTCGGTAACAGAACTGGGAGGAATTGGATTCAACATTGTGTCAGTAAGATACAAAGTTGGAGAGGGATGGTCACATCACAGCTTACAAGGGCTAGTGGCCTATTAGAAGCAAGAGCTGACCCCCACAATTAGAGGGCCTAGTAGCCGTCACAGGGTATGGAGGAGTTCTAAGGAAACAGGGCAGAGGGAGACCAGTAGCTTTGATCTAGATGGAAGTGGTTTCTAATTATATGGGTGTTTCTATGACTTTTGAGACTTAATGTAAGAGGAATAATGTAAAATCACTATGAAAAGGTATAAAAAAAGTATTTGAAATATCTCAAAAGGCAGGGACCTTTGTCATCTTTGTCTAACAGGAAGAACACCAATTCCTACAGTCTAACCATAGTATGCTTCTGTTGCACAGGTTTTATTTTATTCACTGAGAAGACACATACTGTTAACAAATTAAAAATAAAAAGGTAGTAGCAGTGGATTACACTTGACAAGGGGATGGTGAGAAAAATTGGATTTGATTGTCTTTTTAATCACAATTTTAAATTTCTTTTCTCTCAAGGACTTCTGTTTCCTTCCTATTTCTCAGATCTTAGCACCATAAGGCAGAAATAATCAAGAAAGTTCTAACGATCTTCACAGAAACTGTTGAGATCCTTATTGGCATGTATATTTGCTATTTGCAAACTATCTTTGAAAGTGTATCCTGTAAGCAAAGCTATAAACAGATTCGCTTTTGACAGCAAAGAATATTTTGGCCCATTTAACGGCCTGCAGAATGCCTGGAAAGTTTTAAATTTATAGCAGCCGACTGCAAGAGAAAAGGAAATCAAAGAACCATTTATTCCCTTAGAGAGAGACCTATTTCCCCCCACTTTTCTGTATTTATTATCTGCTCTGGCATAGAAAGCATTCAAAAATGTTTATGAATACCAAGAACTTCCATGTCCTTTTAAACACAAAAATATATAGGCTGTGGGACAGGGCAAATGAATGAAGATGAACTTTTAAGACAGATCTCTTTTTTTCTGTATAAATCACTTTATGTAAGAAAATAGCAAGAGACAATACCCTTTTTTTTTCTTTTTTTTTTTCTTTTTGAAATTACAAAATTCAGTGTTAAAACTCAACCATGAATCCCATACTACTCACGGAGAGGAGAATGATTCTTTTTGAGATACGTACCCAGATGAGTGTAGATTTGTTGTCTAGTGTAAGGAACAAACGTGTCCTGCCTGTGATCGTGTTACAGTGTCCTTCCCCCCAGCAAAGTAGGAGGGAGAAATGTGTGGGAATGGGAGTGGCTCTCCCTTCTTTCTCTTTGCTCTGTAGGCTTCCAGGAAAAGATCAAATTGCAGAGGAATCTATTTTTCATTTCCCTTTTTTGTTTATTTTTTAATTGGTGATTTTTTATATGTTACAGTATTTTTATAGCATGAAAACAGACCATCTATACACTTCTCTCCATCCATTTCTTTGCTGAAGTACTGTATAATATATATATTAAAAAAAAATCCAGAACAATTCTACATTCTAAATTGTAACTGGTGATTGCAGAGGTTCATCTGTCTACTGGCTGAAAGTAGATTGCTTTAATCAGATCTATTGTATAGCAGGATGTGCTGTTAACAGAAAGATCCATCTTTAAACTGAAGTCATGTAAAGAAATATCACATTTTTATAAAGGTTTTTACAGGTCAAATATAAGAGGGGTAACCAAGGAATGCTTCTTATGTTTTAAAAGGTTTGTTATAACCATTGAAAAACATTTCATCTTAACCTTGATGTTTGGTAAAGATATGAAAAGCTAACCAGGGAACTTAGCCACACAGTGCCAAGTAATTTTGTGGGAAATTATGTGGCTAAATGTATTATCCAAATTCTTTACTTTCACTCTAGAATTGAAAAGCTAATTTCTGTGTCACTTTTCTTCTCCTTCTGCCCTTTCCTTTCTCTAAGTGGGAGAATTAGTGAAAGATACCCCTGTCAGTGTGGCCTAGGTCAAAGCTGCGCTGGCATGCAAAACTGTTCCCTATGCAATCTTATGTCATACATTTCATTTGTTAGTTATTTTACTGGCTATGCACAGAGTCTATCTATTCACAGGACTAATGGAAAAGGAGAGGAGTAAATTAATTGTAGACAGTGCTTGACCATCTGTAGGATTCATCCAGACAGACTGAAAGAAATAATTTTCTACTATATATTGTACGTTAAGTAAGAAAGGTTATCAATACTTAGATAGTGATCACTATTATTTCTTATTGCAGACATGTTGGCATTATTTGCCACTTTAATATGCTGGACTGGTTCTTTTTTAGACTGATTCTTTTTTAAACTACATGATTTAAGCTCTTGGTAATGATTCACTGCATTTGTTTTCTCTGTTTTGTTAAACACTTTTGACTGAACTCCTGCTGCAACACCTAATGTTCTAATGCCAAATACTCAGATGTAGAAAAAAGAAAAAAACTGATTAAATCCTCATATATTAGTGACCTGTAAATCCTACATGGCAGACATGCCATTTGAGGTCAAAAAAAACTCTTTAGTAAGGGCCTGGGGAATGCAAACATTGTATGATAAGGAGTTGGCTTAGCTGCTGTTTCAGTGAAGAGATTCTTTGACTCTCCTGTGTTCTTATACTGTACACAGTATGCATCAAACTGCTGTTAACTGTGCTTTTCTTTTCACTGGTCTTCATATGCTAAATCTTAGTTTCAAGAATTAATTGTGGGTCATATTATGCTATATTATCCTCTTAATTGTGATTGATTTGTGTCAACTTTAACTATACTCACTAGGAAGTCAATAAATAATGATTTTTTATTATTATTGTTTTTTCTGGTTCTTTATTAGAGGAATAGATTGGTTAAATAACAGGAGTAATAGTGATGATATGTCTCGCTTAACATTTTCAAATCTGAGAAAGATGGCCTATTTGTAGGGTTACATTAGAAGAACCACACTTGCAGATTTTCCTATTTTCTTCTAATTTGCTCTCTCTATATATTTGGCTCTTCAAATTCCCAAAACTTAAAGAAATGCACCCTGAATAAGATTTTCCATGGATTTGTATTAAGGACCTCTTGCTAGTACTGTGAATCTGTGTTACCATGTCCATTTGTGTACTTAATTCACATATACAGCATCTATTGATTTCATTATGGAACAGGATGTATACTTCTTGGTAGCAGAGGTGATCTCCAACAAAAGGCATGGTGCTGAACTCCTGAACATATTCTAATGCCTAGGTTTACAGCCCCAAATTATAGTCAGCTCACTTCACTGAAACAGAGGAAACTGGCCCTATAGGCCAGTGAGATGGAAATGCAACATATATGGGCTAAGCCTCTGGAACTGACAGTGATTTCTTTAAGGCAGGTCACCTGAGTTTCCTCACTTTCTCATGTGTAAAATGGCAATATTGTTTTTGTTTGCTTATCTTCTGTATGCTGTCTGGTGAATTCTAGTGTCTATGGATACTCTTTAGGTTTTGTCTTTAGAATCATAGAATCATAGATTTACTGTGCTTTCCATTAGCAGGCTTCTTATAAGAGGCTATAAGGGCTTCTCTAAGAGAAAAAAAAATGTAAGAGAAGTAGCTGAAACAAAATCTGGAGCCATGTGGACTTGCCAGAAGTTCTTGAATACTTTCTAAATGATTTAAAATTCTGGCTCCTGTAGTATTAGGAAGGTTTCGCTGCTGATACTCTGCTGATCTTACAGTTGTTGATCTCACATTGATCTCTGCATCTAAGCAGAAAATGTTACTGAAGCTCTGATCCATCATGCAGTTCTGAGAGTAAAATTTTATCCCCACAGTATATATATAGTAAAATACTAATGCAGGACATAGGTCAAAATGTCAAACCAGTTATTATCAGTAATCTGTTTCTCATAAAAACAGACTGAAGAAAAAAACATCTTGTTCCTAAGATTTGTAACAAGTTGACTCCATATGACAGGTGATTGAAAGCTTCCCTGCCTTGCATATTACACTTTGAGTGGTGACCCCTCAGTATATATCTCCATTTAAATCCTTCAGTACTGTGCTGAGTGGAAGTGTAGTGGCCAGATGCTGTAAGCTTCTTTTTCTAGGAAAATCTTTCATCCGGACATATAGCACAAAGTGCATTTGTAAGATTACTTGAGTGCCCTGTCCTTGAACATGAATCCAGGAATTGAAAAGGATCAAAAATCAAGTCTCTGCTAAGAAAAGCTACTACATTCACAAACTGCAGAGCGATATGCCTTACATAGCTGGAGTAGATCTCTTTGCCACACCACATTCATTCAGAATCCCAAGTTCTGACATGTAAGCTAAGCAGCTTTCTGAAACAGCTTGTATCTATTTGCCAATGGGTTGTGATCCTTGTTTATATAGGTTATAAATCCTTTTGGGGAATTATATAGAGGGTGCCCTGCTTTGCTTTTTTAAGCTGTTTGTTTTTGCTGTTATTTTACTTCCCATGTCATGTGTCTGGAATACTACTGGACTATACAATGTATCAGTGCTGTACTTTCAGCTGAGCCACGTCATGTATGTGCAAAGGTTCAAGAGAACAGTGTGCTTTGCAGAACAAACGATCACCACTAACATTGCCATCTGCAGGTCCTCCATGTCCCCTTGGGACCAGGGTCCAGGCTTGGAATGTTTTTGTTTGGGGCACAAACAAGACCCCTTCTGATCATAATTGCTACTCCAGAGGCCTTGCTGTCCTCACCGATGATCCCTTGTCTTTGCAGGCAGTTGGTGTCTCATTTTCTTGCCTCTCTGCACTGTTCACTCTGGCTCCTGGACTGCTGCTTCTCTATTTCTTCACATTTCATCCATCACTTAAATACTGGTATGCCTCCTTTGTAGCTTCTGCTGCAAAAGTAACCTCAACTTAAAACTAGGGCTGTGAATTTCTTATGCTCCTATATTGTGCTTTTTGTTGTTGTTTTTCTTTGCCCACTTGAAGTCTCCTAGAAAGTTTATCTTACGCACACTGTATCTAAAATTTTGATAGGGGACAAGGTGAATAGCTAGGCTTTATGTTGGCACAGCAGGACTCTGAACCCCTCTTCAGTCAGGAAAATACTGTTCTGTATGTCAATGTGGTAGGTAAGGAGCCCCCTCTGCCATATGCCTCCTGTGCTGGAAGAATGTGAATCCTGATCTAAACTTTGTGGATTGATCTCGTATTTAATCTGTAAGGTTTATGAGAAGTTTCTGATTTTTTTTTAAACAAAAACAAAAACAAAAAACAGTTAATTAATTCTATTTTTGTTTGGCCTGCCTATGAGACTAGGGCATAACTGAATAGAGCAAATTAAGTAAATTCTTAATCGAGGCATAAAAATGCACGAACCAAATCTTACAGCAACAAAATTACTGCTTTTAAAGCCTTAATTTATTTTACTTCTATTATTTAAGCAAAACTGTAAAGATACAATATAGATTAATTCTATGATTTTTATAGCCACAATTTTATTATAAGTTTTTATATTTTATTAGATAAGGGATTTATTTAAATTCTGTGGGCCTCATCTTGTAGTCTGCATTCAGGTACCTCTCCTTTAGACAGTCTGCTGTTCAGCAAAATCTACAGAACTGGGATTCTTAGCTTTTGTTGAACAAATATAAATTCTTCATTTTTACTTCTGATCAGATATGTTTAAAAAGAAAAATGTGACCCAAGCATCCAAGTGATTTGAAAATGAAGATTACAGCAATGTTTTAGTTAGTACATTATATTAATTTTGGTTTGGACAGTCTTCTCTGTGAAAATTTGGGAATGGAATAGTTATGGCTAATCCTCTAGTCTGAGCTATATGAATGTATATATATTCTTGTTTTCCATGTATAGGGTTCTTTAATTCCGGTTGCTCTTCGATCTAATTGTGTCCAATAAGATGGTCATCAGTTCAACTTCATTACCCACCTCACTGAATCTGATTAAATATCTGGGGACCACACATGTCCTACTCAGTATTTTATGATAAGTTATTCTTATTTATTAAATACTTGGTACATGGTGCTGGGAAAAGGAAAATACTTTGCGTGACTTATGAGCAGGACAAATATTTTGTTAGACTACATAAAGAAATGTAATGTACTAAAGACTAGTAACAGATCTTTAAAGATATTTCCAGTGTGAGAAGAAGTAAAATATAAGGATATGGAGAAGGCAATAGTTGTAATCCCACTGTAAGTGCAGAGTAGTTAATTGCCGAAGTGTTTTTCTTAAATATATGCACAGTCTTCTTCATCCTTGCATTAGGAGGAGCAGCGAGCACTCATTCCCTGTGCAGCTTTGTCTTGCTCACCACCTCGAAGATATCGATCATGGCTTTTCAAGGCTGAAGAGTTCTTCTCCACTTAGTCTCTCCTTGCAGGGAGGCCACTTCAGGAGCCTTGACCATTCATGTCATTGTCCTTTCCAACTTTTTTGGTTCTTTTATGTTTTCTTCATATGAGAGGATAGTACCCTGCGGATAGTGTTCAAAATGTGAACACATCACGGGCTTATAGAGTGTTGTGGTCATGTTTTCAGTTTTCTTCTTCCTTTCCTAGCACTCCTGCTTTGGACTGACAGAAACTATTGAGCTAGTGTGGTCCACAGACTATCCATAGTAGGGTCAAACCCATCTTTTTCTTTTATTTTCTTTTTTTTTTTCCCTTGTATGTATTCATTTGCATTTGCCAACATTATCATCCAGCATTGAACTGCCCTGTTATTTGGTAATGTAGTTTCAAATGGAAAGCCAGTAAACATGAGGGTGGTTCAGCTTTGGTTTTGTATTTAGATGTTTCCATTATCTGTTATAGTCCAAATGCCTTTTCAACATTTTAGCTCAGATCTGTCTTCTAGGGCAAATCAGTGCCACCAGCGATGGATTCACTGAAGCACTGGAATACACTGTCTTTTGAATTTATTTTCTCCCAGTTTGTCTCTATATTCCCTCTATTTTTATAACTGGTACTAACTTGCTATCCAGAGACTCTCAAGTCTATTTCAAGTCTCCTAGCCTGAGCACCTTATTTCATTTGATCAGGAAGTCATACTTCTAAGAAAATTCATTTATACATCCAAATACACTCTTTTTTTTTATATCAGTCTTATGTCCGTTGTTTGTTTGTTTGTTTGCTCTTTCTTTGAAATGCAAAGATGATACTGTCAGTGAAAGACTTTCTTGTCCTTAGAAAAGACCACTCTTTCTATTTAGCACTAAGAAACTGTCATTTATTTTTACCATCCATCAAAAAAGTAAGCAGTGGTATGGGTTTCAAAAAAACTAAGCATAATAAGTTATTTGCTTCATTTCTGCAAAGATACAGGACCATAAGTTCTGAATTTCAAATGTTTTGTAATACTCTGTTGGTAGTAATGGTTTCTCATTCAACTGTTGCATGTTGCTGTATTTTTTGTTATGCAATAGACTAACAAGTGAAAGGCTCTCTTTTTATCTATTTTTCTCTCCCAAGTTTCACATATTTTCCTCTTAAGATTATTTAAGTGCTTAGTCACTATTTTTTTAAAGTGGGAGAGAATTTCTAGATTTATATTTTTCCCAGAGTCAATGAAAATTTTTCTGTAAGAAAAAGATGAGCAGTTTAGTAGAAAAAATCTTGCTAAGCAAAATTCTGCACTTCTTCCCTCTAATTGCTATGGTGTATTAAGCTGCATGTTGCTTTTTCAAAAAAAAAAAAAAAAACTCATTTCTGTTATTTTTCATCCTATAGTGAGACCTATATCTTGCAGCATTCACCCAGCATTTATAAGAATGCTGAGTTGTCATGGAGGAGTTTCACCTCATGCTAGAGAGATATTAGTTGATAACATCCACCTTGTTCAGATTTATTGCTTTAGTGTATTTCATGCTAAAAATATCCCTTTTTGTAACCATCTGCTAAGATTAGCACTCTAGTGGTAATAAATTTACTTACCCTGTTACTATGGTGTAGTTTGGAACTGTCTTATACTTTATTCTGCCTAATTGAAAATAGGATAAGATAAATGATGCACTTTGAATTCCTCTCTCAGATGTACCATTGTTCATTACTTCAATGAGCAATGAGCACATCTGATTGTAATTTCAATTGTTAAGGAAAACAAAAGTTTCCATGGTGAAAATATGGTACTAACAGCTGTAATTGTCTATGGGTTACTTGTGAAAATTTCAACACTGTTTTGGTAATAAATACACACTTGTTTAGCCTAAAACCCTAATGGAAAAGGGGTGAAGTCAAAAAAATATATATATGCTGAGGAATCCATGCACTGCCTGGAATATGGTGTCAGAGCTTAAAGAGATTGTTAAAAGAAGGAATATTTTAAAATATATTGATATTGTAAGAAATAGTTTGTGGTGTTTATTTTTATTGGATTAGACTTCATAAGCTAGTTATTTTCATTTTTTCTTCTAGATTTTCATAGGATATGCACAACATTATGCACAACATATGCCTGTCATTTGACTAGCAAAGTCTAGAAAAAGCAACATTTTTGTAGAAGACATTTTTTCTTAGTATGTTATTAATGTAAAACCTAAATAATAGAATATTGAAAAAAAGGGTTGCTAACCGATACGTAGTAAATTATACGGGAAGAAGTAAGAGTAGGTACCAGCCATTCTGTCTGCCTATTTTTTTCTGACAATTTCATTTGCAGTTTCAGAATTACATCTTCATAAATTTATACATATTTTTAAAGATGTTTACACACTTCTTTAAGTTTATACCTATGTACAAATACGTACATATACATATTTTTAGATATGGTCAGATTGTCATACCTTCCTTAACAGTCTGTGATAATATATCAGTCTGTAAATTATATACTTAGCCTCAAAGTTTACTGTGAACTCATAATTTGGGATAAGCAAGTATATTTGTGCTTAGAAGATTCACAATCTATCTGAGATACTGACTCTACAAGGAAACAAGTGAAAGTAGGAGGGAGGTTAGGTCTTGTCTTTAGATAGAAGTGTGATTTGATTTTATGGATTATGTCTGTTTTTAGCACTACTGCAACATAGGTCCATATGCTATTTCATTCATTCGTGAAACTAATTCCATTAACTTGCTTTTGTAAATAAGTAAAGCAAGTTTTGATCCGTAAGTCACAAGTCTGTGTTGTCCTTCAAAATTTTATGGTATCCTCCTGTTTATGCAGAAGTGGAAGTGGCTCTGGAGTGGTTCATTATGAACATGCTTCCTGGCACCAATCTTTTTGTCCTTTGACGAAGAGCATAATTAGTCTTAAGAACTACACTGCTCCGTAGTATTTTAACTCTTATTTCACCTAACAAATTATTTGACTGATGACCAAGTTGTGACCATGCTCATCCTCACTTGGGGAAACCCCCTATTGGCTTCGCTTGGGAGGAAACTAGCGTCCTGATAACAGGAGGTTTGCTGTGGAAGTGCAGCTGCAACCTTAACAGGACCACTGCGAATGGCTACACTCTAATATTGCACGTTGGCACTGTCACTGTGCTGCTGTTATCTATTTCTAGTGTCTGTTACAGAAATTGGGATTGTACCTAAAACAATTGCTGTTATTAACAGGTTAAGCTGCTGGGATGTTAAAATAAAGGCTGCCCAGCTTTAGTGCATTTTGTTGTAATCATCTCCCAGATGCCTTGTCGGAAATCAATTCAAGTTCAAAACTGGCTAGAATTGGGAGGTCACGGCTTCTGCAGACTAAATATTTTATCTTCTGCTCATGTCTGGAGCTTTTAAAGATGTGTATTGGGGGCTCTTTTCTCATATCCCATCTGGACAAAGATGATTGGCTTTGCCATTTTGCCCAGGTTAGGACAAGGTTAAAATCAATTATAATCAATTATTAAGAGTCTTCTGTGGCTGCAAAGCTTAAAAGGGGATTTTAAAAGTTGCTCTGTTCTAAAACAAGAATATCTTAGTTGCTAGTGTAGATGCCATTATTCTGGAATGTCAGATGTAAATCTTATCTGCATCAGTAATAAATACACAGACTTCCTTCATCTTTTTCTTGTCATCTGGGCTTTAGAACAAACAGAAATATCAAAAAAAGAAACTAGAAGTATAGCTAGGACACTTGCATTGTGTTAAAAAAAATCTCATTGTCATTTCTACATAGATAAATGAGAGGGAGTTGTTTATAATTGGGTGAAGCCAGTTATTTTTTTTCCAGAAACATGTTCAGCTTGCTGCAGTTTCCAAAACAAATGCTAATTTTCTCATATGTTTGGGGGACTCCAGGCTTTTATCTTAAAATGTAGAAGTACTTACGCATTGTAATTCTGTTCGCCTCATGCTTAAATATATAAAGATTGTTGCCTCTCTCTGGGAATGAATTAGTCATTTTGTTTGAAAGAGTTTGTGTTGTTAGGTACCACATTTCCCATACAAATCACGTTCAGTGTTATCCTCTTAGTTTCTGAGTGAATGGATGCCTCTCTTGATCTGTCCACCACCACCGTTGTTTTTAAACTCTTGAATATAGTATTTATGCTTCCATTTTATGTTTAAGAAAATTAAGAATTGAAATCTCTGAATTTTGGAGGAACAGAGAGCATCTCATAAAGTCATGGAGGAAGGATGGTCTGTTGAAAGTAGCACTTGCACACAGGAGACAACAGTTTAGCTGTTTAATTCTTAATTAAATCTTCTTAAGCAGATTGTCAGTGATGCTAGTGTGCCCTGTAGCCTCAGTTGTCTATTTGTAATATTGAGATAATTTTTCTCCCTTATGTTTCAGGGACGTTGTGAGTGTGCATATAATAGAATACAATACAATGTAATGTAATGTAATGTATGAGAGATATTCAGTTATTCTGGAATTGGAACATGCAGCATATGTGTTATTTCATGATCAAATTCAGCCCTGCTCATCTTGTCCAAGTCCATAGAGAAGGTAAGCATCAGAGCTGAATTTGGAAACCAGGACACTCTGGTTCTGAGCTGGTTACTAGACCAGCAGATCTGACTGAGATTTGTAAGACAGACTGGGATCTTCAAAGCATTAATCTTTAAAACTTCTTTAAGCTTCAGAAATGTTCTCTGTTGCTTTGCTTTTCCTTGGTATCCTTGTTTCGTATGCAAAAAATAAATGTTAGTTTCTAGGTGAATTTGTTGAAAAATTAGAGAAAGCTAATGCCTTTAGAAAAGGCATAGCTTATGTTGTCATGGCTTCAGAATTTCCTAATTGCTGCCACAAGCAAAGTAAACCCAAATTTCCTTTCCTTAAGCTTTAAAAATATCATATTTCAGTTGTCATTTGTGGATGTATTCCTGAATTTGAAATACTTTAAGTGGAATCAGAATCTGGCATAAAATACAACTTCAATTAAGAAACTGGATTAGCCACTTGGTGATATGAAATAAAAGAAAAGACAGAATCTGGAAATGTTTTTTGAGATTCTTAATATGGAAAAAAATGCCAAATAGCTGCAGGAATATAAGCAATGCTCCGACATTCCAAAATTTGTGAATACTTCAGTGAACCTAGGAATCAGAGAAACATTTTCCTGAAATGGTCATTGTCATGCTGACACTATAGTTGCACTCATTTTCTCAAGGATTTTGTAGTGAATATGAAATTTTAAAAAATACATAGGGACATAGTCCTGAAGAAATAGAATTTTAATGGAAACCAGGAATAACAGAATAAATTAGCATTGATTGTTTTTCTACAGCATCTCCACTTGAAATCACTGAGTATTCCACTGCATTTAAACAAAAGTTGAAGTCATCTGTGAATATGACATTCAAAATATCTTGTCACTCACTTCCAAGGGTTTAGATATTTGTTATGACAATAGGCTAGCTGTTTCTTGAAGTATCACAGGAGGTCATATAGTTTAAATATTTCTATACACATCTGTAGCCAGAAAATAAATGCTTGTAATGAAAGCATAACTGGAAGATGTTGATATCCATTAACATTCTGTTCCTTACAAACTTTTCTAAATTTTTACCTGTCTTTCTATTAATTGTGGCCTAGGTAATTGAGGAAAAAGACAAGAAAAAAATATTACAACACTGGAAGGACCGATAACTCTTAGCAGGGAAGCTTCTCTTTTTAAAACCATAGCAAAGTTGAAGTGTATCAAGTGTATCACATTATATGTTGAGTTCACAGATGCCAATAGTGAGAAGACCCACTTTGCTGGACCTTTGCTCCAAACACTGCTGCTTGCTTTTCCGTAAGTGATGCAAAAAGCATGTTAATACAGTATTAGTGAACAACAGAGACACTGAAGTATTCACTCTCACGGGACGATGTTTTAGATAGGTACCTGAAAGACTTGGAATTCAAGGTTTATCTTAATACATTTGCACTGTGATTTATAAGACAATGAAAAAGCATTATAATAGCAGTTTACCTACTAATCATATTTGCAAAGGCCTGTTATTAATAGGTTATAAAGTGAATCGGGCTTCTTTTTATCCCAGCAATTTATTCCACATACAGGATTATATCCCGTCTCAATTTCATTTTCATTCGATAAAACAAGAAATATAAAATATAATTTGCAACAAGCCTGCGCCTGGCTATGCAACAACTATGTGCTAAAATGAACCAATAGGCCTTTCCTTCTCAGGGAACACCAGTAAAACTGACACATTTCAGTGGCCTTCTAGGCTGGTAGTACTCAGAGAAGGAGACATACATAATGAGTTAATACTCTTGGCCAGTATTTTGAAGTACAGTGTTTTTATTGGAGGCAGGAACTCCATTTCCCTTTCCTTGGAAGGTTCAGGGGAACCTATCATTTGGCTAATAAGACATATGGCACTGTATGGCTGAACAGTTCAGGAAGAGATGAAAAGTTCCTATTTATCCTGTGCAGTAAAAATAGAAGTCTGGAGACCGCATGTGTTTCTAATTTCAATGCACTTTTATTTCAGTTGTTTAGATGGATAGAGGCATCAAGCCAGAGTTTCCTCAACAACAGCAAAGGTCTTATACTGTCCAAACAGACTGCATTCCTCAACCCACTGCTCATGCCACCTAAAAAAGTTTAAAGATTCAGCATGGTCTGTTTAAACAAAATAGCTGTGTTATTCATTTCAGTCCAGCTCATAGGCACCAGTGTTTATATCGCTGAAGTTAAGTTTTAAAGTGAGCAGAAAATGTTGGTAGAAAGCTTAGGCCCTGCACTCACTCAGAGAAGGAAGGATGTTTACTGTACTAGGAGGTAAGAAAATGAGCCGAGTTCCTTATCATAGCATTTAGAAAATGCCATGGGTGGGAAATGCAAACATTTTCTCTTCCAGTTTCCCTTCTCTTTTTTCCTTCCACACTCCATTGATCATGGGTGATATTGGTTATTAAGCACCACGCTGTTCACGTGCGTTAATGGGGCCAAGCAAAGCTCAGTGCCTTTCATCACGGACCCAAAACTTCTTGCAGGCACCCCCAAACTGGGAGAAGTTCATGAACTTGCTGAGCAAATAGGGAGACTGTTTCAGGGAGCCTGGAGCTGAAATGTTGCTTGAGCTCTGTTTTGTTATGAAATTAGGTGGAGAAGGAATGGATGAAATGGCGGCATTTCTGTGCTTCCTTTAGGTTTTGCAATGCATTCAAAAACAACTGCTGCAAAGTCTTGGTAGCTGTAGGTAGCATTTCTTGATCCTTCCTTCTGGCATTTGGAGATTTGCTTCTGGATTGAGGCTTGGGGATCCCGGGCTAGCTGTTCCTTATGAGAAAAGGGTGCCTTTTTCTTAGTTTTCTTTATAATAACCCTTTAGAAGCTTAAACTTAAGATCTGTTTTCTTTCCTTCCCGCCCTAACCCATGTGTGCATACTGGTGATTATTATAGAGCTACTCAGGTGTGCTGGCCTACTGGCACTGAATATTTAGTGCAGAGAAAAAGGAACAAAATCTTTTTTTTTTTCCTATGGAAAACCAACTCAGACTTTAGAGAGATTTGCATAGATTTTGTAAATACATCTTAGATTAAAAGGATACATCATCATCCCCGTTGCTTAAATTTTGAGCCTGGGAACTTTAACGCAAGATTATTTCATAAACAATTTCCTCTATTTTGTGTAAAAGTGTTTTCAGTGGATGCTGGAAGTTAGTAAGAGTAAAGCTCTTAGGTACAGCTCTTCTAAAAAAAAAAACCCAGCTCTTTTAAAACCTAACATTAGTGCAATAATTTGCATTTACAGAGTATTTCACATCAGCAAATTTCAAAGTGGGATATTAATGAGTCTCCCAATGTGCAAAGTAGGTAGAAAAATAAGGTACAGAGTACTGAATTGAGCAATGAAATAAACCCTAATGTCAATCACCTGTTGTTACTGGAGTGGTCGTAATAGAAAACAGCAAGTAGGTCTTACTCTGGGTTTATATAAATATATATGAATCAGGAGTTCATGCTGACAGAGGTCTAACTGATGTACAGGAGTGATCTTGAGCCAGAGGTAATAGCTTAGCAGATAACCAAGAGGGGTTAGGAGCCTGCAAGACATGCTTCTAAGCACTAGATCCCCTCACAAGGGTCTCCACATTGTTCCAGGACACCAGTCTTGGGCAGGGAACTCTGTGGGAACGGGATCTGCTCATGCCAATCAGACCCAAGTCAGAGGTCAAGCCCCAGTGGCACCCATCAAGTCTGAGTCATGAGACTTTCTTCTGACTCTGGAAAGCTATTTGAGTCCAAGCTGAGGGGATGATTTGCTCTCCCATCGCTCAGATAAACCAACAGGCTGGGAGAAGAACGCAAAGGGTAAACAAGGTTTCTGCAGGGGTTTCCACACTAACCTTGAATGCTTTGTTCTTTGTTACCACAACTCCCTGTGCCTGCACTTGCAAAGTATTTTTTTGTGGGCACATTCATAACATGCACATGAGAAGTTTTATAACTTGGAATATTTGTGGGTTTAGGCTGATGGAAATCATGAAATAGGCACTGAAAGAAAGATGAGGCAAGGAGAAGAATGTCCACTGATGGGACCAGAAATGTAGTGTGGAGGTTGCTTTTGAGCTCCTCTGTGCTCTTGGTCTCTGAAAACCAACCAGGAAGAGAGAGAGAGAGGAGAGCCTGTATAGAACGATAATGAGAACCTCTTCTTCTGCCTCGCAGAGTTTGGATTTGTTTGCCTCACACATCACTGTCCTCTGCAGCCACCAGCCTTTCCCCAGCTGAGTTCTTACCTCTGTCTTTTCACACAGTCATTATCTTTCTGTCTCCTTTAGCCTTTCCTTTCCCAGGCATTTTCACAGAGACGCTTATTTTGGATTGCAGGATTAAGAAGCCGAGCAAGCTCAGCCATGCTTGCTCATTACACATTTGCACAGGGGCCTGTGTCAGCCCAGCCCTGAGTCCCATAGGAGCTTCATGCCAAAAGTGTATAGGTGCTACTTGTACCTAAAGAATGCTCTGGGTGCTACTTGCACCCAAAGAATGCGCTAACCAACAATCACTGCACAAGGAGGATGAGACCTTGCCTGAGTCCTCCATTTCTTCATTTGGAAGCAGGAATAGGAATTTCCATTTTTCAAAAAATGGATGAATGTGGACAAAGATAACAAGGTTTCCCTGCAGATTTCCCACAACCCGGTCCAGCTCTGGACAGCAAACTCATTGCATCTCCATCACAATCCCTGTTTTTCCTGCCTGTGGTCCTCATATTTCTTCCTTCCACAAAAGTGCTTTTGTGTCACATAAGGGGTTAAATTCAACAAAAGATCAAGGATGTAGTTTTAAAGGTATGTTGGTATCTGGAGATGCAGTTACTTCTGTATTAGGCATTCAGAAATGAAGAGGCACCTAATTACTGTTGATTTCAGAGTAAGTTAGGTATTTTTGAAAATCACAATAGGCCCCAGGAGGCCACCTTTCTTCTAAGTCCCAGTGAGTAGTGTTTGCTATTGTTTAGATATCTCTCAAGCCATAGAGCCAATCAGGAGAGAAAAATAGCGTAAGGACTTAGAGCTTAGGCTATCTGAATCAGGCTGATTCAGATCTTATGTGTAAATCTGCTCCCAAGTGACTTTCAAGGTTCAGTTACACTTTGATCTTTAACTCCCATCTTCTTTGTGGTGTAGCTATTTCAGTTTCATTAATTAGACCAATACTAATTGCTCCTCCCCCAATAAAATAAATAAGCAAAAATGAAACGTCAAGCCCATTGCTGGATTCACACCTGGTTGTTTAAAACACTCAAAATATCACACAGGGTGGAAAGTAATTGCACTATATGACACTGATATCCACAGTTTTCTGCATCCATGTAAATATAAGTGTATTAACAGTCCTTTTTCTTTATGCTAAGCTTTCTCCCAACTCTGTTAAGTCTATGTGAATACCCCCCTCATTATATTTGTTATATATTATGTTAACAACCCTTTTAATAAATTTGTTCCATATTTGGCACAGGCCAGTTTTATAGTTTGGGATTTCCTTATTTTATATATTGAAAGAAACAAAGTTCTAAGAAAATGGTTTCATTTAGATTTAGAGTGGTATTTTGTTTGAAACTATAGACTCTATTTTCAAATACATTGTCATGGGTGTCTGAAACATAACACCTTCTTTAATCACAAAGAGAACATAAACTACATATATGGTTTGCTTTTATATATTCTTAATACAAGGCCTAACATTAGTGCTTGAACACAACGTGTCAGAAGTGTCAGTCATAAGTTAAAATGAAACAGAAAGATTTTGAAGAGTGATCTGGAGAGCTAGAAGAGAAGGAGCAGCAATGAAGAGACAACTAACTGTTCTGGGCAGCAAAAATGTGACTGAAGCCTCCCAGGTGCACAAACGAAAGTAAGAGAACTGGTCAGTGGAGTTTGACAAAGCACTTCTGAAATGGAGTCATCCTGTCTTTAAAATAACTGCCCATTTGTATCTCAAAGGATTTGGTCTCAGTGTAAATAATATAAATATTCTGCCTTCTTGTCATCTGAAACCATGAGTATGTGGTGGCATGTCTAAGACAACTGGGTTGAGTACAGAACTGTGAACATCTATTTAACCATGTCCTTTGCCATAATTTTCATCACCAGAGTTTGAGTAGTTTGTGAAGTCTGACATATTACAGTTTTCTTCCACCATCTGCAGTGTCTGGAATATAAGAAACAGATCTTTTGCTCTGACCTAAGTATTTTCTAACAGTGCTTTCAGTTAGTTTCTCCCGAGGAGACAGAAGTCAGTGTCTGTAACTGGAGTCTCTGTCCATCAAAGACAAATACTTCTACATTTTTTTTTCTTCACAGTCCTCCCTCATCTTCATGTGCAGGTGACTGAGTTCTCCTGCAACTGACCTTAGTTTGATTCAACAACAGCATG
>NW_010589269.1:409155-437013 GCF_000705375.1 Tinamus guttatus | reverse complement strand
TAAAAGCAACACCTACAGAAGGGTTATGGTGTTATGCTACTCTTGCAGATCATCTATTTGGCTGTACTTTGATCAAAAAGTTTGGCTGCAGTGATCAAAAGCATTATAAATGACACAGGGGTGTGGAACTGGTTTCTTCTTACCAATTTGTGTTAGTGGTATGAATGTTTTTTTCAGCACCAAGTTGTTTAAATGCTTGCAAACTTGCTCGAGCAATCGTGATTATATTTTGCTCTGCTTCTCATTTTACATGAGAAAAAAATTGCACCACTTAAAGCAACCCCCTATTTACAATAAATAATTGTGTAAGATTTGGGGGGTGGGGGGGAAAGGCAGTTCTCTGTTAGGCCATAATACTGCCCAGGGCTAATGTAATCCCTATGTGTTTCATCCTGCATAGAAAGTCTGGACTGATTATCATTTTCCCCCATGCTGTAGCTTTTAAAATATTTTTATTTTCTTTGTTACTGTCTAGTTCATTAAACAGAGTTTTCCAGCTCCTGACAACAGGATTACTATTGACAATTTAATTAAAACAGTAATTCCACTGCCTATATGCTTTCCAGAGAGGAGCATCCTTGTCCATAGATGCCTTGCATCCAACTGTATAGTTGTGGCCACCACTGTCTCAGCCTCATTCCTTTTAAATTCGGGAGGGCCCAAGCTGCCAGATTTTATGAAACACATTTCATCCTTGTATTACACTAGCCTAGTGAAATACAGTGAAATTGTGAAATGTAACTCAGGTTGCTATGTATTAGCTTAGCAGCATTTTGCTATTTATTGATGAAGAAGTAATTAAAAATGGGAAGAATTTTGAGGCTAATGTATACAGCAAGAAATATCCAGCAAAAGACATGGGTGTGAAACCCTGGACCCAGTGATGTGGAAAATACTGTTTGAAGTGAAATTTAATTTTTTTTTTTAAGTCCCTTCTCACATAAAGATCTGTTATTTTAATGCCATGAGATAGTATCATAGAATTATAGAATGCCTATAGGTTGGAAGGGACCTCTAGAGGTCATCTAGTCCAACCCCCCTGCACACGCAGGGTCACCTAGAGCACGTGGCACAGGACTGCATCCAAGCGGGTTTGGAAGATCTCCAGAAATCTCAGTGTGCTGTTTTCATTTGCTGGCAGGACAAAATAGGAATAGAAAGGAAGATCTTTAAGAAGTAAGTTGACAGGTAAGGAATCATTTCTGTTAAACATAGAGTAAGTCATATCTGAATTAATTCAGTGTTCTGTAAATGTTTATGAATGCTTGCTATTTAAGTCATTATGCTCCCTTTTGGGTGGGTTTCTACTGATTTTAACATGATTCTGGTACTCATTTGGGGAGAGTCTGATAGAGAAGCATTTACTTCTAATTGTGTAAATTTATTTTAACTGAGGCTATGATCTATATATCCTATTATCTGACTGAGATTAGTTTTTCCATGTTGTTGTTTTCTCAGTTAATGCTCTAGTAACATCTTGAATATGCTTTAAAAAATGCTGTGTTTGACCCACTATAAAACACAGCAACTGTTAGTTTAACTGTGTAGCAAGTTGATTCGCTTTTGTTCAACAGGTGGACTTCATTGCAAAGAACCTGGTGCCTGCCTCTGTGAGCAAGCAGAAACACCTGGGGTGGCCTAGGGCAATGGTTGTCTGCTTTGGCATGCAATTGCAATTTTCAGCCTTTCCAAACTGTGATTAGTTATTTAATTGTGCATCCAAATTTAGTTGATGCATTTGCACATGCAATTAATTATGATTTATTTAAAGTCCCCTCTGTAAGGCTTTGTTCCTCAATCTCCTACAAATCAAATTATGAAAGGCTAGATTTGATTTTCAGATTTCCTTCAGTTGATCTGAACTTGTATTAAGTGACTACAGGGGAAGTCCTTTGCCTAGTGCAAGTTGAACAAAAAGTATTGGAAAGTACAGAGTCTTGTTTTGTGGTGGTAGGCTTACATGTGTTATTTAAGCTTTAGAAAATTGTTTAGTACAGTGCCCAGGAAATGATAATGAAACATAAAGGCAGTTCTTCTGTGTGCTTCAAATTATATGTGCATTGGTAAAGACTAGAGTGTTTAAAAATGCATACCTGTAATGGTAAAGATTATATGAAAGAAAATTCACTGTAGTAGTAAGATACTAGGAGCGAATTTGAAGTTAAGGAGGATTTTTTTTTTTCTCAGTCTTACAAAAAGTTGCTTGTGTATGTATCCTGGTAGGAGAATGCGAGAAATACGAATTCTGCACTATTCCAAAGCCCAAGACATGCACTCAGGGCTATAGGATTAATAAATCCTTGATTACTGTGAAACCAGCGGTATATTCAGCTCTCACCCCTGTCCAGCAAGCATGGTGTTAGAGTATTCTGGACTGAGTCCCAGGCAATTTAACCCTTATCTAAGCTCCATTTCTCTTAATTGTTGTGTAAATTCTGCTTTTTAGACAAAATGATGTCCCATTAGACTGAGGAGGGAAGTCTGGTACTTCTATTTGAAAGACTATAGCTGATTGAACATACGAAGGTTAGAAAATCTCTATAGTGCAACTGTGTAGGAGAAGAGTGGGGGGTGATTCTGTTGCATTCTAAAGTATGGGTAAATTGCAGCCTTGTTTTTGGCTCTTCTGAGATAAATACTGGAAGATGTAGTCCAGGAATGCAAGTTGCCACCTTAGCAAGGTGTATTGGCAGCAGAAAATGATCCTTGATTAAAAGGACTATTTTCTTCGGTTTAGAAGAGGAAGTAATTTGGGAAGGGCATTTTAATACTTTTCAAATGTAAAGGGTTATGCTACAGTCCTCCTTCTCTGTATCCACTGAGCGTTGAACAAGCATAAATTCACTTAATTATTAGTGTGGTTGCTTTTTAGTTCATCTGAAAACTTTCGAACCATGGGAATAGACTGCTTAAAGACATTGTGTAACCTTGCAATTAGAGGTGTTAAGTAACAGGTTGGAAAAACACCTGCTAGAAGTGATGCAAATATCCCTGATCCTGTCTTAGAGCACAGTGATAGACTCTGTGACCACATGTGATCCCTTCTAACTTTCTTTTATTTTTTTATTTCTTATTTTTTCTTAAAGGGCTTCTTCTTTTGTTATAATTGTTAGAATTATACATGTTTTCAACAAGAATTGTTTAATTTGCTCACATAGTTTCTAGTAGCCAGATGTACTGAAAGAACACACAAAGCTATTAGAATCCCTTAAAGGAATGATATTACATTGATTTGGGTTAAAAATGGTCACATTTTTGGTTAACTGAATGCGAAGAGAGTCTGTGTCCTGGGAGAAACAGAGTGTTATTTTTAGTCTCACTTAAAAGGTAACACTTAAAGATAACTACAGGTGGAAGCACAGAGACATAGTTTAAAGCTTTTTTTTTTTTTTTCTTCTGGACATGATTTTGAACACACAAATAGAAGAGTCTGAGGCATTTAATTTTGTAAGCAAATTGCTTTGGCATCTCTCCTTTTTCCGCCTGTTTGGGAAGGGCTTTGGCAAGATGCTGCTCTCTGCATAATGAAAATCCAAATTCCTCTGCTTATAGTTTAATGGGTATCCTTATTACAGTTAGTTACAAAAAAGTGAAGTTGACTTTGAGTTGTCTCACACTATCTTTTTAACAAAATGTCACAGTTCTTAAAAGCGTTTCTCAGATGAGTTACCATGACATCAGCAATCCTCATCATAATCTGAAACATGAAGCAGCAAATGAAAATATTTCTTGAGGCATGTTTCAGAAAATGACCCTCCAATATCCAATCAAATAAGAGGATCCCTCTCTTCCAAGATATATTAAAAACAAATAAACATCATCATCAACAGTGGGGAGTATCAGGCCTGTGTATGGTCTAAAGGAACTTTTTGAATAGCCCTTCTTGTACAAAGGACCCTCATTTCATAACACTAGTTCTGGGATATTTGTCAGCTGTTGGAGATGCTGGCACAAAACACCCCAAAACCAAGGTGGGTTCAGCAATATGACTGACATGGGCAGTGGTCTGGTTTGTTTCTGAAGGTTGTTTGTGGAAGCTGTTTAGGCGGTCCTTGGTTATTTTCTACCTATACCAAAAAACTTCCTGATTTATTTGGCTTGAAGCCTAAACTAGCGTGTCATATCTGGATCAATGTCATATATAAATGAAATCAAAACTTGTTTTTGGTTTTTAAAGATGAAACGAAGCATTTTAATTCAAAACAAAGATCATTTAAATCTTTTTTTCTGAGGCCAGTTTGTCCAAAACTTTTCTTTTTGCACGAAAGTAAATCATAAGATACAAAATTTTTAACCTCGTTTATGCAGGAAAGTTTCATTCAAACACCTCTGACAGTTACTAATAAACAGTGTCTGAAACTGGTTTGTACAGAAACTTTGCCATGCTTTGATCACATTGCCACAGACTTTGTCTGAAAGATGGCAAAAGGGTACCTTCCACTTCTGACATTGAATTAGAAGATTGCCTCAGTGCAGGAAGGAATATCTTGTTTTAGTATAGCTGGGATTTCTTAGTCTGTTGTCTTCCTGTACCATTGATCCAGCTTGTGCCTTATGGAAGAGGTAGAAAAAGAATTCCTATTATATCTTCAGCTGAGTTGAGACATAGGGACTGTACATCTTGCTACCTAGATTTAAACAGTTCATGAGTTACAAGTTGGGTGGTCCTATAGTAAAGAGTAGAGGATGTCTAAATAGTTCACAGCTGAGTGATTGATTTTGTGTATGACCCCTACAGTTACTTTATTCCAGAAATTTTTTCTCCACTTGACTCATAAAGCATACCTCCCTCAACCCTTCTCTAACTGTAAGCAGGTATTTAAACATGAAGGACTGTCTGCAGATGTCACTTGGCCTTTCTTCAGGTGGAATCAATGAATCCTATAGCATTTTTCTGTTTTAATATAACAATCAGAAGGATTTTTTTCCAATATCCCTATCAAAAACTTTTGTACAGCAAATAGTTTCTCCTTCAAAGCTACTGTTTCTACCTTATGCTTGTGCACGTGTAGTTCGTCTAAAGAGCAGTATTGCATCCATACATGTTAATCTGCCTGTGCTGAACCATGCCCCTGGGTGGCCTTGTCATACACTCTGGATGTCAGTGATCCCTGTAGTTAGTGTTTGGGTTATAATTTATGTCAGCTTTCCTACACCTTTGTTTTACAGCAGACCATGGAATGGATGAGTGAACATTAGGACTTAAGGATGTTAGGTCTTAATTCTGGGGCAGAGTAAGTTGTTTGAATATTTGCTGTGGGATCCACTTCCTTTAAGTGAGATGATGAATTAGGTTAGATTGTTTGCTTTGGGAAAACACTGCAAGAGTTATCTTCCAAATTTTGCTGTTATGACTGAAAAAAGTAAAGCATTCTACTAGTTCAGATTTATAATATAGGAATTTAGTTTTGATGTAAGTTATGGAGACTGCTTTGGAGACAATTTAGGGGGGAGATCACATATATCCCTCCTCTCTGAAATGAGAGGACAGTTGTTCTCATAATGCTTGGCAATATCCATGCTTTTCTTTAAAAGAAAGCTAAAGCATTATTTATAAAACATAAATTTCCCATGAATGAGTTTTGTTTAAGCTATAGGTAAGGGCTCTGCTGGTTTTCTCTTTGCTAATACTTACTTAGCCATCTTTATTCATTTTAACTATTCTAAATATGTAATTTATATGTGATTGTTATGGCTGGTAGATTTTTTTGCATTCCTAAAAGGAAACAGGCTGCTTAGACTTGAGTAGGACTATTTTTATTTTTTAGAAAGCAAAAGAATTTACACTTAAAATAGGCTTTTGAAATCTCTTTTTAAAAAATGTTTTTCTTTTAGTTTCTTGTAATCTCAAGAATGTTGAGTAGGTAGTTGTTTGCCTCAAACCATGATGGCTACTAAATATATGGAATTAAAAATCAAGGTTGTGCTGAAGTGCATGTAGTTAAAATTCAGAAGAGATTCCTTAATTAACTTAATAAAATTACTAATGGAAGCATTTTAACTGCTAAATTTAATTTACTTGTCAAGATATCAGGCTACAAAGAGGAGGGAAGAGTGGGAACTCTGCTTTCCATTATGATGTGCTCTATTATAGAATAAATTTGCTTAAAATGAAATATATCACAAAAAGCCATCAATGACATCTTAATTTGGAACAGCCAGTTGAAAAGTAATTATACTGTGAAGAAATCAGTTCTAGTAAATCAGTGTTTCTCTTTACATAAATACACATTTTTACTATTTATAAACAGGAAAGACTTACAGATACTCAAGTAGCAAGGACTTTGATTGTATTTCTACAGTGTGTGTTTTCTATTTTGCATTACAAAACTGTCAAAACAGAAGAATTGGGACTTGATTCTGGATGTGATCCACTAAAATGCATAAGCAGAGATTTGGCTTCAACCATTTCCCTTATGAACATGTCTCAGCATGGCTTCCCCTGTCTGTTGTTAGAGGTTAGCATCTTCTATCTGAAATTCTGTTTAAAAAATAATAAAAATCAAAAAGTTGGTGTACCAACTTCATCACTTTATTGTATAGGGAAGCAGTCCTCTTGCATTCCTCAGACATCTTGATAATGCGACTAGTTGTTTTAACAGATTTTCTTCAAAATTGGCTTAACTTATTTAGAAGTGGGTGTTAAAAATGAGGATTCCTGGGGAAGATCCCACCTCAGACTTCAGGATTCAAATGTTATGAATGCATTTTAGCATGGAATCTTTTCCTTTTTATGAACCTACATTGTGCTAGTGACTCTGACAACTTATGGTCTGCTTTTAAGTTGGGTTGTTCAAAAGTTGTACATGTGTATCTATGGGAGCTGAATTTTAGCTCTGTAGTCCTTTGAATGTCCTTGGTCTCTGATACATCCTGAAATCCAGACAGGCAGCCATGGCGTCAGTGCTGCTATGATATTGGTTGCAGTTGCTTTGTGGCTGTTAGTGTCTGTCCCTCATTTCCTCTGCCATGTTCCTCTCCAATAAAGATGGTGGACTTGATGCACCAAAAGTAGAGGGGTGAATGTAAATACAGAGTCATACTCTTTAAACTTACCTGAAAGGTCATGCTGGTGGTGATTGGAGGAGAAACTTGACTTCTAACCTGAGTCTTGATGCTTTGATGTCACCAATATGTCAGAAGTAGAATTGCAAAAGTATATGCTGCCATTATTATCAAAAAGTTGTACTTATATTTTAGATTGATATCGGAGTGACACAGATTGGATCCTAATTGCTTTGAACTATTATGATTATTACCCTTATAGTTGATTTTTTAGTGTTACTGAAGTATGGCTGCTATGGGCCAGATGCTAGTAAGGCCTCCTCAGTGAGGCAGGAAGACAGCTGCTTAAATTTGGATTAGTTGTTGGGGCAGAGATCTGAAAATGTTCAAGTACTTATTCCACCCAAGGTGTGTGGGGTACTCTGCCAAACAATTTACGCCAGCATTACATGATTCCAGGGAATATGCTGAGAAGGAATATGCAAACAAATAGATCAATGCAGATGGCTTGCTGAAAAGTGAAAGTTGTAGCATAAAATTGATTACTCAGTCCTTACAGCCATTAACTACTTTCTTTCAGGTAGTTCATGAATTGAGCTGTATGCTTTTTCCACATAGTAAGCATAACTTAGCTGAGAAACTGCGTTGCCAAATTTGAGGCAGAGCTCTGGATTTCCCTATTTGTGCAAAGTAGCTGGTATATATTATGTAGAGATTTATCTGTATTTGTGGAATTTTACTGAATGTACAGGAAGTTTGCTGTCCCTGTCCTTCACAAAGACAGTATCTGCAGAGGTAATGCCAGTAGCCTAAATTAGAGTGGTGCTTAGTCAGGCAGTCCAGGATTAGAACTGTACGTGGTTTCACATGATGTGGCTCAGGAGACCTTGGGTGCAAAAAGGTACAGAAGCTCTTTAAGCCTGAACTTACTAGGCAAAGTATAGAACTGCAGAAAAAAGAGTTACCATTATAACCCCAAGCTTCTGGGAAAGTGCTCTTGGTAAATCTACTGCTTGAAGGGGCAAGCATTTTATTTTTCTAATTTCATCTTTTCCTTTTTTTTTTTTTAAATGAATGTGTTTTACTGCTAACATCAAGGATTTGAGGTATTCTTAACTGAAGTATTTAGAAAATCAAAATAAGATGTATTCTATTGGTTGCACTTGTAAGTGCTTTTTTGTGAATGTTGCCACTTAAACCTCTTAGGATTTTATAACATTTGGAAAAAGCTGCCTGTACATTGCAGTGCATATGCTAAACCTGACTGTAGCTAATACTGCTACACTCTCCTACACATGCTGACCAGTGTGAGCCTTTCTGTCTCTGGAGATACTGAACTGGGAGTTTCTTTAAGACTAACCTGTGTGTTTGTCAAATATAAGAAAGGGCAGAAGTTTAGAAATAGATACAAGCTGAGCTCTAAATGGCAGAGAAGCAGATAGTTTTTTTTTTTTTTTTTTTTGACCATGTAGGGTGCTTGTATATCTCCTGCATGCCAGGTATCTGCAACAAGGTTGGCAAGTTTGGGGCAAAAGTGGTGAACTGCTTGAGCTTCTCTAGTGGCAATTGGCTTGCCATGCAGAGAGGCTGTGGGCAGGCCAGAACACTTCACCTCACTGCTGCCTGTTAAATAACCTAAAAAGTACAGTTCTTTATCATGAGAAAATACTGTCTTTGAAAACAATTTAATACAAAATTTACAGTTTCTGCATTGTTCTTTCTTTTGTAGTTCTCATCTCCTTATTTACCCTAATGTACTTGCAGCATATGGTTTTTCCTCATCTTTCTGATGCTGTTAGGGGGTATAAAAGGGAGTTGAAGTCACTAGTCTTACCACAACTGTCTGTCTTCTCACTGCTCTTCATCTCCTACTGACTTTCATTGTCAAACAAAAATAATAAGCAGAAAAGATTAAAAAACAAAGAAACCAAGTTATGTTTTGATGGGAACACTGTGTATCTCAGGACTTATAGCTTCAGTTTCCTTTTGGCTCTGTGACATAATATTTAACATTCTCTTTTATAAGTTTGTTGTTTACTGCAGTTTTCTATTTATGCTCAGCCTAATGATGACAAGAGGGTCCACCCTGGAGAGTTCAGCCTCTAGTCTTTGAAGGTCTCATTTGAAGATGTTAGCAGCCACAAAGAATAGCTTGAGGCTGTGCTATTTAATACAAAAGAGAGGAATGGGGAAAACCTAGCACCAAAAAAACCCACATTCTCTTGACATTTTTGATGTCATCATTTCTAGAGGAAAAGAGCACCCTTTATCTTAAGGGATCTGTATGTTTGAAAGGAGTGTGACACTCAGTAAAGGGTGGCATTTGGGGTTTCTTCACATAGTGTCCTCTGGTAGCTCTAGACTTGCTCCTTGGCTTCTTTCTGGGTCCTTTTCAGCTGTTGCTATGGGCTTCTAGCTGCTATTCCTCCCTTCTCTCCCAGCTCAGTACTTGTCACCTTCTTCTACAGTCTTTGTACTACCCTTATCCCTCTCCACCTCTCTATTCCTAGTAACTTTTAGTTCCTGCTCATTTTTAGGTCCTCTCCTTAACTGCCTGTCTTGATCCCAAGAATCTCTTGTGTTTCCTTATATGATTGTATGGTTAATGGTCTGATTGAAAGTCAGACTATTTTTTCCTCTCCTGTCAGCATATGTATGTCAACTTTTCTTCATCTCCTATTTCCCAACACCCTCCTCTTTAAATAAGAAAAATAATCCTCTGCAGTGCAAATACCCCTTGTGGTTCCTTCTGTCCCCTTATGTAGTCTACTATTTGGTTGGAGAGAAAGAAAGAAAATCTGTGAAATAGCAGGGGAATTGTAAGCCAGACCTACATCCCATGAGTTGTTTTCCTGCCCATGGGACACACTAGCCCTATTCCAAAACAACTGGAGGAAAACAATCCACCGTGCCCTAGAAGATGAGCTTTTGGTCCCATACTGGTTCCACAAGGGAAGTATGGCTGCCTTAGTCTGTTGTGAAGCCCACATAATAATTAATACTACTTATTTTTCCAACCCTCCTTTGTTTTTTTTAGAGTATTAAAAAAAATGGTAGTGGATTCAGCAGCTGAATAAATGAAGGTGCAAGCTAAGTCATAGTCCAGGCTCTTGGCAATTCACTTAGTTAACCTGATGCTTGTTTACAGGCTAGTGTTAAGATGTGTGTTGCTGTTACCCATGCTACTTGGCTATTGCTTGCTCTGGGGACAGATAATTTCCTGGTTAGTGATTTGAAAGCCCTCTTCATTGCTATATTAAAACACAAAGAAGCTATTTCTTCTCGTGCATGTATTTCTTCTTCTGTAATCTAAACTGGAGTGTCTTAAACCTGCATTAATATGTATTAACTTGGATTCATTAATTTTGTCCTTCAGTTTACAAACTCTAAAGATATCTTTCATTTTATATTTGCAAGGGCTGATTTGTCAAGTTTTTAAGTTTTTCTGACTTAGACCCTGATATCTTATCTTTATATATTTATTTATACTTTTATCTGTGCTTTGCAGTAATGCTGGAGTTTAATAGAGCAGATCTTCTTGAAGCCTTGTATACTTTGCATACCAACTTAAGTGATCTTATTTAAGGAGTAAAAGATATAGAATGTACATTAACAGTATTTTTACTGTTAACCTACTGTATCATAGTTGTATCGTTTGAAGCCCTCTTTTTATTTACCTATAATCCATACTTTCATATGCATATATAAAAGTTATTAATTTGGATATAATGGAAGAACAGGTCAAGGATAAGTAATTGCAACTTTTCAATGTAAATTATAGCATGGTATGTGATCTTCAGCATAAATCTCATAGCACTTAGTAGGATTGGGGTGCTAAAATATTGTGCAGAACACAGTATATTTTGGGTAGTCTCTTATTTCCCATTTTTCTGAATGTAAACATCTCCCTGGCTGGAGTTGGTTGCCTGAAGCCTCAGGCAGGTTAATGAGGAAAAAAATTTATCAGAGAACAATAGTTCTTGGTGCTGCTGTTGAATCTGTCAGATTGTACCAACCTGATAGGGTACAAGATCTGAACTGGATATGCATTTGTCCCAGGCTTATAAGTAACTACAGGGCTTCCTAAGCAGTTCTACCTTGCAAGGAATAAGTCTTCAGGACCCTTTTCATCCCATTTTGGCTCATACCCTTACCTTTTAGGTATAACAATATGAATGCTAAAATCTACCTTTTTAACTAATGTATTGTATCAGTGACTGATGATCTTGCCTTTGCTGACTTGAAAGGGAAAATGAAATGAAAAAGGTGAAGGAGGTTCCACAGGATGAGAAAATTGGGGAGCACAAATGCATTGAACTGCATGTAGGTAGCATCTCAGCTGCAGCTGCCTCCTGCTGTGGTGGGTTCCACTACCCTTGCCCAAAGGGTCCTGCTGATGACTAGGCAGAGTAACCACTTGTGGGACAAGGTACAAGCCATTTGGAATAAGCATGGCAGAAGATACCAACCCCAGCAATAAAATGTCATTGGCAAACATCAGCTTGTCCTGCACTGTTTTAAGCACTTGATATTCCAAAGAAAATAAATATATAATATATATATATAATATATAATAAATATATATTTTCTGCATTGTTTTTAATGTATTAAGTTGCTCTTAGAGCAGCCAGTTTTACAAATCTTTGGCACTCAAGGCAACGCTAATGATGGTGGCAGTAATACTTATCACTTAGATGGCATTTCACAGATTTTAAATGTTGTGCAACAAACAATAATTCTCACAAGAGACTTGATATGAAGCAGGTAAGAGTTGTTATTCTCCATTACACAGGGGGAATCTTAAGCAGGGAGGTAACTCGTTCAGGGACTTGGTCGTGCTGAGACAAGCATTGAAGCAGGGGAGCTACTGGTTCCCAGCGTGTTTCATGGAGTGCAGTGCTTGTGCCACAGTCAGCTAAAAATGGGCTTACAGATTCATAGATGTAACTTGGCACCTCAGTTATGCTGTGAGGCCACCTTCAGTGGTGCACATGTGACTCTTGTGGTGGCTCACTAAAGACACTTCTACACCTTGTTGTCCATAGATATCAATCCTTACTACAAAATGTACTTTGGTACCTAGTTTTCTGCAGTGGTATATGATCTCTCCTCTTAGCTAAGCTGAGCAGCTTCTGTGACTGACAGCCAGAGGCACCCTAGTTTTGTGAATCCAAAGCACTGCTGTGGGCTTTGGCCCAGTATATAGATCATTACCTTTTACAGTCCCAATAGGTGGAAGTTCAATATTTCTGTGCACTGCTTAGGACAAAGATGTTTCTCTTCTCCAAAGAATGCAAAACACAGGTGTGTGGTTCCACCTGTGCTTCCTTCAGCTTTCCTTCTGGATGTACTGGGATGGCTGTATTCCCTTTCACTTGAATCTGTCATTGGTGCTGCTCTCTCCTATTTGTGTCCAGGGAATAATCTTGGGATCACGAATTTCTCTCCTTCCACAAGGTGGATTCTTCACTTCCTAGGTTCTACTATGATTTTCTTAGTGATGCCTATGCACACTTTTTAAAAAAGCTACTGTCTAGTCCCAGTAATGTCACTAGCTTTTATAGCATTGTCCATTGTCCCATTCTCTATACTTTTACAGACATTGTTCCTGCTGTTTAGAAACAAGATATCTTATTTCTAGTCTCATTTAGAAATTAATTTCTCGTCTGTTTTTTTTATCGATATTATTTTTCCATTTCATATTGGCAATGCCATCATCCCAAACTGCTGCTGTATGAGTGTCTTGTGACTGTTTCTGTGTTGTCACATGCATAGCATTAACTTTCTGACACTGTCCGTAAAGCCATCACTACCTCTTCTTTTTTAAGACATTAGCATAGTGAGACAGTGATCACGACTGGAGTGGCTATTATTGTATTGGGGTAAAGCTAGAGGTCAGGAGGGAGAAAGCCTAGACCCTAGTATGTGATAGTTGCTAGTATGTGTGTATTCCTTTCATATAAGGAATTTTCCACCATGGAAACTTTGCAATCTGTAATATGATAATGCATGAAAAGCCATTTGCTTTGCTTTTGTATCTCCAAAAGGGATTTACTGATGAACAATATGCTCTGAAGTGGTGCGTCTGAATCTTCTTGGGTGTAGTAACCTTGCCCCCTCAATCTTCCAGTGACCCATCTACAGATCAGATGTTAAAATCTTGAGTTTAGAGTTTTCTGTGGAAAATGTATTTCTGAGCAGAAGGCTCTTGCCACATCTGAAATTCAGTGGCAGATAAAGAACTGAAGTTGTGATCGCACAAAATAACTCCCTTGCTTAACCTGCTTGGAGGATGGTTAACCCTGTTCTCTGTGATCAGTTGCTTGAGCTGTGCACTGCTGTATTCAAATAGGTCTCCAATTAACACCAAAATAAACTTCTCCCAATTCCGGAGATGGGAGATTTGTTTGTTTAAATCATGACTTGCCATTCTTGGATTGTATTCCATTGTATTACTTAAGTCGTGGTACCCTCAAAGAGTACCTCTTGAGGAAATGCTTTCTTCATACACTCTCTCTTAGCTCTCCATGTCAAATCTTGACTATCTGCATTTGGATGGCTGAGTTTAGATGTCTGCCTAGAGTTCTTCTGCATCGGCAGTCTCAGTGTTTCTTTTCTTTACTAATCACTTTTTCAAGACTATTGAGCAGATATGCCTTTATTTACTCCGGTTATTGGAATCTGCATGCAATTGCTTTTCATTTTTTTGAATAGTGGGTATTGTTAACTACTTTTACTGTTCTTTTTTTCTGTTATTCACAGAAGGTTTTAATTTAGTATATATTTTCAAGGCACCAGAATTTAATTAGCTTGGAATTCTGTAGTTTTTTTCAATTTCTACCCTTTCTCTCTGTGAAGCAAGAAGAGGAACTTCAGAGCTTCAAAACAAGTTGTCTCTTATAATGGTTACTTTGAACAATTTGGGGATAAACTAATGGATTAAAGCCATATGTGTGTGTCAGTGTATGTGTATGCATATATATGTGTGTGTATGTATGAACAGTAGGACTTTTTCTGCTGAAGTAAATCAGTTTCAAGGTAAGATGTTTTATGGGCAAATAGCTCTTTTTCAGTTTTGGACTTTGTATCATTTCTAGGATTCTACCCACCTCAGTCAGTTGCAGATATATTTGTATGAGTATCCAAAGGTTTATCAATGACACTATTGAATTAAAAATGTTCTGCACTTGTTTTTCTTTTTTCTCTTTCTCTTTCTTTTGAAGTCAATAACTACAACATGCTGTATTGTTTTACACTGTGTGTCTGTGTGTAGCTCTCATGATATTGTAGTTAAAATGTGCCTGTATAGTCTGCATCTTTATTACTTCACTTGTGTTGATGTTATTTTTTTCTGCATCTTCAGCATTAGTGCAAGAATAGCTAGGGAGAATCTCTGTTCTGCATCTACCTTAGTGAATCTAGATAGTGCAGCAGTATAATAATTAATCAGGTAGTGTTTGAGAGCTTTAAAACTTCAAATCATAACTCACAATTTATTTGTTTTTCTTATGGTAAATCAAGTCTTTAATGTTTGAATGTATTTATAGTATTTAATTTCCTTTTCTCTTGCAACAGAGCTGTAGAAAAAAGGCAACCATTTTAGTGCTTTGTCTTCACCTTTCTTTTAATCTATGCTGTAGTACATGAATGTGTGGAAGTGTGTAAAGAAAATCATTGTGTTCTTATTCTTTCATCTAAACATCTTTTTTCTTTTTCTTCTTTGGCTCCATTCAGCATTTTTATCCTTTTTTTTTTTTTCTATCCTCTTCTATTGCCTGTGTCCATATTATTCTCTTTATTTTAACTTCTGCTTTTTGGTCTCTCTACCTTTCCCCCTACCCCCTTCTCTTCACAATACACTATTCCTAGAGGTGAAAGACTGCAACTCTAAACCAATGTGCCATTTCATTCCTTGATTTTATGAATCTCTAATTTTGTACTCTGAATGCAGGTCCTGTTTTCTGATAAGGTGGAGAATTGGTACAGGGATACAATTTGCAGTGATTAATATCCAGTGAAAAAATAAAACGGAGGAGAGTTGAAAATGCAAATGATGAGATCACAATGAAGTGAATGAAGGCCCATTGATTTTTTTAGTATATCACCCTTTTGCTTTCAAACACTTGGGTTTTAAATCCTGCTTCAAACTGACGGTAAAAGTGGATTTGACCTCATCCTATTCCTATTAGTCCCCATATTGTGACTAACCTGCAGTGAGGTGTGAGTGAAGATGTTTGTGGAGAGCCGAAGAAATGGGGTAACGTGGCTGTTAGGCTGGGAGGTAGAGAGAAAGCTCACGTATCCTTGGTCAGAATGCAGTTACATCCTTGCTCACTCAACTGCATGAACTTCTGCTGCTTCATCTGATTCTACAACCCCTGCATTCCCCTACCTGTGGTTTGCAATGTTTAAATAAGCACAAGAATGGAGTGTAACCGACTTTGATTAAGCAGAATCCTGGTAACAAATCTAAAGGATGCAGAGTAATAAGAATTACCAGTAAGTCCATAGAAAACTTATGTGTAGTAACTTCCTACACTTTGGACAGTTTTCTCTCTCTATTTTATTTTTCTTCTCCACGTACTAATTGTTGGTAACTTTTCTGAAAGAATAAAGGCAGAATTTTAATGCCATGTTTGACTTCATTGGTCAGGCCATTTGCATTTTCACGTGTATACAATTTCAAATGTAGACTTAAATCAGTTCCGAGTCTAGCTCTTGGGTTATAGCACTCATTTCAAAATAGGAACAAAATAGTAGAACAGTGGTGAAGAAAACGTAGTAAAATAACAAATGAAATCCCTTGTTACTCTCCATTGTGTTTGTCATCTCAGAATTGGAGCTGAATGTTAGCAGGGGTAGAGGAAGTTTAAAACCCATCATGAAAGAATATTAGTGTTTCCACAGAACAAAAAGCTGCAGAATATTAACTGCATTGTTTTTCTGCTGCATCTAACTTTCTAAAAATTCCCTTTCCTTGGCTGTATAATGTCACGCTTTAAAATATTCAGGTGGGTTTGGTTCTTTACATAAAAAATTAATGATCTTGAAAGTATTACCATGTTTATTTTAAAGAAACTATTTTCTACATTTTAATTAAAAGTTGTAATTCACCATCTTTTGACTAAGTTATCTTAAATCTTAATCTTATTGGTAATGGTTGTTGCGCCAGATTCAGAGAGAAATACAATCCTTACTTAATACAAACAGTAAAAATATCAGCATTTCTAGAGATATGGTTCAGTTCAATTCGTGTGCTGTACTAACTCTGCCTTTTTAATTAGAAATATTCTCCTACTTATGCAAGAATACTGGGGAAAAAAAGGGCATTGTCTTCCTCATTATGTATTCCATGTGAATCACAAATGGACAAAACCAGGCATAATATGATGACTGTTTTGTTATTAAAGCACTTTAATAAGGTTAATGCTTCCATGTGAATAGTTTTCAAAATAAGTTTTTTTGTAGTTTTGAAGGTATGCTCTGGTCTAGTATAGTAATAAAGAATTCCCTATAGTAATAAAGAACCTTTTAATTCTGGCTTGCAGAGTTCTATATTTTCCATTTATAAAGAGCCAACCAAATGTACAGTTCAAGATGCTTTGCAAAAGTAATTCTCCTTATATGCTGGTTAAAAGCTGTTTTATTATGCTGTATCCTAAAAAACCTGAGAAAAAAATACTGACATTAAATGCAAAACAATGAGTGAAAAATAAAAATAAAACAGCTTGTGAAGTACAGCTTATGCTTTGTTAAAGCATAGACCTGAGAATTTTTTTTCTGTTATGACTTTTTCATAAAGGAGATCTGAAGCTGCATTGTAAGTAGCTAGGTATCTAGCAAGAAAGAAAATTGTACTGACTGCATGCAAAACTGTAGCAAGTAGGTCCTTATCTATATGCATTGCTTTGATTTCAAATTATTTTTAGCATGGCTTTTATTGTACTCATTGTTACACACATAAATCTTTAAAGTAATACGTTTTGTAAGAAATGGTCATAAAAATTTACAGCCAGTAACTTTTCCCCTGTCCCTTACAATGATATTCTACTAAAACCATTAAATGGTTCTCATTAATGCCCTTTAAATGATTGTGTAATGACCCACAATCGCTTGTAAGTGAACAACCATTAAAGAATTACCAGTTCTTAGCATGCTTTTAAGTACAGTTTAAATACATGGGAGGCAACGTGTAATATATTAGAAAATGTATTAAATTTGAAATTGTAAAAACATGATCACTACAAAAGAATGAGTAGGTGTGGAGCCCTCCCCTGCACTGACCACAGCCCTTGGAGAGCACAGGCTGTTAGTGCTTCTCCATGCACATATGCTTCTGCAGAGATGCATCTCTTTTTTTTCTTTTAATGAGCTTGATATTGAACAGATCTATGAAGAGTAAAACAACAACAAAAGGATGATTTCCATACTAAGGTGGTGAAAGAAAAATCCTGAGCATGTCTGCTAATGGCTGTTATTGGGAAGCCTCACCAATCTGATACATGAAAAGGATGGCTTTGCTCCTGGGTGGTGTAAACTCAGACAAAAACAAAATCTAATGGGAATGTGATTTTAAAATATGAGAAACTCACAGATGACCTTGAAAGATCTTAGGCATATTCATCCATCTGGATGTTTAGAAGTATGACTGATTCAAAAGTATTTTTTAATGAAGTATTTTCATTTAATGGGGGATCATGAACAATTTGAAGCTCCTCAGTGATTCCAGTTTGACTTGTTGCTGGGATTCTGGCTATGGTACTTGACAGTACTGGCATGAGGGAGCTGCAGTGGCACCTCTACAGCTCAAAGGGGGTATTTTGAAAATGTGCTATTTATAACAACACTGTATGCCAAAAGTGCTGTACTACAGTTGTTTGTTACGCTTCTTACAGAAATAAAAGAATGAGAAGCCCTTCAGTTTATTTGCACTGCCATATGTGTATTTAATTCCTGCAGGGTTAAGTTCTTCATAGCTGTTCCTTCTTCTTCCTCCCCTGGCCAGGTGTATACTCTTAGTTGCCATTCTCCTGTGGCAGAAGTAGGAAACCTAGGAATACACCTAATGATGCTAATGCATCTTCTACTTGCTAATTTCTTCCTATTATACCTACAATAATGATACTCTGTTCTGCCTTGTAACCTTAAAATTGTGTCTGAGGAAAACGAATTTCTGATTCTCCAAAGCAGTGTTATTGGGAAGTGAAGCCTTCATTACTTGATGTTTCAGCAGTTTTAGATCCTTTGTGGCCTCTGTGTGAAGCACTGCAGACGGGTAGCTTTTGTAGCCTTAGTGCTTTGCTTCTGGGCAAATGGGCAAATATTACTTGGATTCTGAAGGCTTTGGGGTTGTGATGAAGAGTCATATACCTGCCTCAGTGTTGTATCTATTCTTCAGCTGAAAGATGGATTTTCTCAGCTTCATTATTTGTTAGTAGTCTAACTAGTCTGTTGTTGGCTTCAAATGCAATAGATTTAATTCCAGATTACTTGGTCCACCAGAGACTTGAATCTAGAGCTCTATCATCTTAAGTACCAGGCTACAGGTATCCAGAGAGTGCTCTTTCAGTCTCCCCTTTCACTGGAAAGTGTGTGTGAAATATTTCAAGTTCATGAAATTTCATCTAAGTGCCATGTTCTTGCTGGTTATGCTAGTTTTGTGAGCATCTGACCAGTAGTTTTCAGGACAGCAGGCAGCTTCAGATCATGTTAGGTTTCTGAGGATGCTTGGGTACACAGATTTTAGCAGAAGCAACATATACTTTTTGTCATGCTGAGTTGGATTATGAGTAGATCTCTTCTTACCACTCTAACCTGTGTATTCCTCCTCGTGAGGCTAACTACTAGATATACTCACCAAATTAGAAAGATGCAAAATATAAAAGAATGCTGCCTTAATATGCAAGACCGGTAGTGTTACATGATATTGCTTTTGTGTATGCTACTCTGTGGACTGCTTCTTGAATCTCCAAACTGAGTCAAAATAGCTGGTCCTAAATTGTGTCCTAATCTTCATCTTTGTGGATTGGGATCTGGTGCAACCATCTATTTAGCTCATCTGTCAGTACAGGAGACCTGGATGTTTTCAGAAGATCAAGCCCAAAGGCAGCTAGGTCTGATAGGATACACAGTCAAAGACCTACGTTAGAACAGCTCTTGGGTACACTGTCAAATCAGTCCCAGGCAGGATGCTGACATGCATTTGTCTCAAAGTTCTCAAAGAAAATATTCTGTGCCAAAGGAGCCAGAACACACTTCCCTGTTCTCCAGGACCTTTCAAAGATGATGGAGAGGGGTTTAGCAATAACATCTGCCTGCTTACGCAGCACTCTTGGGTGCATCCCATCAGGGCCCATGGATTTGTGGATGTCAAGTTTCCCTAGGTACCCAATCTCTCTCTGACCCAATCTTTCTCTACCCAGGGCAAGTCTTGCTCTCTCCAGGCACCTTCTCTGGTTTTTAGAGTCTGGGATTCCAGAGGGCTGCCCTCAGTAAACACCAAAGTGAAAAGGCATTCAGTAGCTCTGCTTTTTCTGCCTCTTTTGTAATGAGGGCACCCACCCCATTCACCAGCAGACCCGTGTTTTCCCTAATCTTCCTTTTGCTATTGATATATTTGAAGAAATTTCTCTTGTTATTTTTAATATCCCATACCAGATTTAATTCCAAGGGTGCCTTAGCTTTCCTTGCAGCATCCCTGCATTCCCTGACCATATTTCTATACTCTTCCCAAGGGGCCTGTCCTTTTTTCCACTTTCTGTATAGTGCCTTTTTTGTTTGAGTTTCCCAGCAGCTCCTTTCTCATCCACGCAGGCCTCCTGCCCCCTGGCCTGACTTCTTACTCAAAGGGATGCACTGACCAGATCTCTTGGGCCCCCCTTCCTTCTAGAGCCCTAGCCCATGAGATTCTTCTGAGGAGTTCTCTGAAGAGGCCAAAGTTGGCCCTCCTGAAGTCCAAGGTTGCAAGGCTACTTACAGCCCTGCTTCCTCCTCATTGGATCCTAAACTCAACCAGCTCATGGTCACTGCAGCCGAAGCTACCCCCTACCCTCACATCTCCAACAAGCCCCTCTCTATTTGTTAGTACGAGGTCCAGTAGCCCACCTCTCCTCATGGGCTCCTCCACAATTTCTGTTAAAAAGTTATCATCAAAGCACTGCAGAAACCTACAGGACTGTTTGTGCCTGGCTGTGTTGTCTTTTCAGTTGACGTCAGGGTGGTTGAATTCCCCCATGAGAACCAGGGCCTGTGACCATGAGGCTACTTCCAGCTGACTGTAGAAGGCCTTGTCAACTTCCTCATCCTGATCAGCTGGCCTCTAGTAAACACCTACCACAGTGTCTCCCACACTAGCCTGCCCTTGAATCCTTACCCACAAACTCCCTAATCCCCTTTAATCCTTACCCACAAGCTCACAACTCTCTCATCATCCACCCCCAGGTTGAGCTCTATGCATTCCAGTTGCTCCCTCACATAAAGAGCAACTCCACCACCTTGCCTTCCTAGCCTGTCCTTCCTAAAAAGCACTTAGCCTTCCTTGACAGCGCTCCAGTCATGTGAGCTATCCTACCCTGTCTCTGTAATTCCAAAGAGATCATGAGGCTGGGACTGCACACAGATCTCCAGTTCCTCTGTTTATTCCCCATGCCCCATGCATTGTGTACAGGCATTTAAGGGAAGTAATTGAGCCTGCAGCTTTCCTGGGAGAGGTGGAAGAGGACCCTCTATAAACATCTCCTATACTCACTTCCCCACTACTGTACTCCCGCTGGGCACCTTCTGGCTCTGACTGCAGGACACTGATTGCCCTGTCCATGTAATGTTTCCCTTCTCCCTCCTTAGTTTAAAGCCCTTCTAACCAGGCTGGCCATCCTTTCGGCAAAGACACGTGTGCCCCTCTTGCTGAGGTGGCTCTCAGCATTCCCCCTAGCTGGTGATCTTCAGAGTCCCATGGTCATAGAAACCAAAACCCTGTTGCCAAGACCAGCGGCACAGCCAGTTGTTAACCTGTAATATCTGCCTTTTCTTTCTCATATCCATTCCCCTCATTGGCATGATAGAGCAGAACACAACTTGGGCACCCAGACCTTTGATATATATGTATTAGCTGTGTGTGTGTGTGTGTGTGCGTATACGCACAATATACAATTGCTGTGATTAGATACAGTGAATTGGTACCCAAAGGAAGAAAGCTCTGTTTGTTTAAAAGTGCCTGTGATGAACGTAGTTATAGTATTTCAAAAGTCTCTGTACTGCATGCTGAAAATAGGCTTTTTGCCAAGTGGGAATTGAAACGCATATACATATTACTTTATTTGCCTTGGAAGAAATTAATTTTCAGCCAGAAGCCGATATGATTATTTAATATTTATCTTTAGCTGCAAGACAATGAATCCATTATTTTATACATTTAGTTTGTTATTTTATATGTACTCTTCATGCAGATTTTCCTATAGGAGGTGCTGATACACTCATGTGTAATTGTACATCAAGGTTATTGAGTCTCTAGTTGGTACATTTCTATAGCTAGTGCTGGCTGGTGCTCACCAGCAGAAATATGATTTTTCCTTGTAATCGGAAGTGTGTCAAGGTTTAGCACAAGCCTGTGCATGAATCTGTGGAGTGCAGGAATATGTGGGAAGAGAAGTGATTCTTTTCCCTTCTTGCTTTTAATGTTATTAAAGTTAAAACTTCTGCAACATTAAAATTAAGCAAATAAAATTGAAGGAGGTTGTTTGTTCAAGTTGCCTGATTTAGTACAAGCAAGTGGACTAGAGTGTATAAAGCTACAGTATTGCAGAGTACCCTGTAGATGGGAACTGTTAGATATCCGTGGAGCATTACTCTGCACAGTCAGCAAACTTTACTATGACCATAGTAAGAGATGCTAAAATGTCATTTCATGGACCATATTATGTGCTCCTTATAATCAGTATTTTGGCCATGGTTTATTACATGTTTGATAAACTGTAACTTCTTGGACAAATGTTAGGTTAGCTTACTTCTACTGTCATTTAAACATCTTTAAGGAACTTATTTTGCCCCAAAGATTTAATCATTCAGCAGCATTCTGTGGCCTTGTGGCTGATAAATTACTGTAGAAATGATCGGTGGTCCTCTTGATAATGTGGTTGTAAAGAATGTTACATAACAACTAAGATTTTAACGCTTTTTGAATTTCAAGCCAAATTGATTAAATAAAACAAATCTGTAGGTTTAGGGAAGAGGCTTTAGTGTAGGAAGAGAGCAACAGTTCACAATTGTGTGTGTTTATTCAGACATGTAACACAATTAGATTTAACACCAACAGTTATGCTAACAAGAAAATTTCAGTTATTTCTAGACCTGCCATGCCCCCCTATCATAAAATATATTCAGAAGTAACAGAGGTTATTTAAACTGTAATACCAGAACAAAACCCATTCACAGCAAAGTTGATAGTACTAGAACTGCAATACTGTCAAAAAATGGAGAGTTTTTATAATTAAATTGCTTGGATATTGTTCTGTGAAGGGAGTTCAGTAAATGTGTCCTCTGGAGGAATCACTAGAAAACATGATGGAAGCTCATGGAGAATTTTTGCTAGGACTGAATTTGAAATATAAAGAGGAAGATGTGTGGGAGACTCATGAATTTAGCACACCAATGCTTAGCTAAAGAGGAGGAAGATGTGATGCTTTAAATTCAGCATAACCTGCCTTCTCACAGCTCAAAGCAAGCAAAGCAAGATAAGATCATGTTGTTGTACAGTGAGGGAGGGACTCGCACGCTCTGAGAGTTCCTTCTCTGCTCTCAAGATTGTGTGATTTGGAAGGCAATTTTCTTTTTTCTTTTTATTTTAAAAACCTTAAGGATTAACTTCATCATCCAGTTTTGTACATTCATCCAGCATAAAAGCTTTTATGTTTTTCCCTGGGTCATGAAGTAATTCGCGCTTCAACTGTCTCAGTTCTGAACCCAGGGCTTTTTACATACCAGAAACAGCAGCGTAATGAGCAACAGTGGCTAAAATTTTAAAGAATAATGTGGGATTTTGGGGTCACATTTTGCAGATCCTCTGTTCAGGAAGTTGTAGAAAACTATATTCTATTAGGGATATTACCTTCATTTCCTGCTGGATTCCATGGGATTGAGTCTTGCTCATTGGGGAATTCTGTTTTTTAGTTGTCTGAGCTATAGCCTGAAAGTTATTTCAAGTCAGTGCCATCTTTCTAAGGCAAAATGGGATGCTATTTCCTGCTCGACTGTTGTGCAGTCGTACCTGCTCCAGGCAAGCTGCAGAAGTGAATTGCTTCTCTGGGTTGTCCTGCATCCTTGTGTTGACTGGAATGCTGAGCTGTTGGCTGAGCCACCTATGAAGCTGTTGCCTTTGCCCTTCAGCTTGTGTGACTCCCATTATCGTGTATACTATATTTGGTTATGCATTTAAAATTAAGCAAAATAAATAAAAAAGCTCTGATTAATGCTTTGAAAGAGGACTTTTTGACAGTCTACTCATTTTGCTATTCTTGATACGTTTACAGTTTTTTAAAAAAATGAATAGATTTATTCAATTTGGAGATCTTGCAGAAAAAAATAGTTTTTTAATAGACAAATATTACATCAACAGCGAGAGTGCATTTAATGTTGCAGGTGAAAAAAAATCTTTATTTGATGGTAAAACTATGTTAGTGGTCAAAATAAAGCAACTTTCAATATTGCATGTTTCATATTTACATTTTAAAGAAATTTTGCTGAAATTTCAGGAGTTTCACTAAAAACATAATGATTGGGGTAATGTTTACAAAATAGTAACTATGTATATGATCATTTTCTCTAAATTAAATATTGGGAAATAAGGACAGAACTAGTACATTTTTTCTGCTTTTCTTGAGGTATTTCAAGAGGCTTTCTGATGTCGATAAGTATATAGGCTGTCTCTGACAGTTGCTGCTTTTCATTCTGCAGCATAACATTCTGAGAGAAGGAAAGACTTTTTAGAGGAGGCTACTACCTGCTTCTAAGCCTGTTTGATTCATATATGTGATTTTGCAGCTATTTGGTTATTTCAAACTCAAAATAATCTTCCCATCGCTCTATAACTGACACCAATCAGGGCCTTTAAAAAATAAGCTGCTACTTAATATTGTCATTCTGGTGAAACAAGCCCTGAGAAGACAGAAGAGTGTCATTTGAATGCACTTTTGAGGAAAAGAGCAAGGATTTCTGAATAGTATGATAAAAAAAAAAAATCCCGAAAAGAAAAAGAAGAGGAACAAAAATACAAGAAAATGATAAAGGAAGAGAAACTGTTTGGTTGACATCTTTACTGCAAAATCAGAGTCAGTGTATTTTGTCTAAGACTGGAGAGATAATTTTTTTAGTTTTAGCCATATGAATAACTTCTGTATGATTGGCATGAAAAATTTTTCCTTTTTAATGCTGACATGGAAAGACAATGGAAAAAATGCATTTAAAAACAACTGAAATGTTTTGTTCTACCCAAAATAAAATGATTAGTTTAATTCTCTGGTTATTTCTTTTCTTACAGTTGAACTAGAACATTTTCTGAAAGAAATTTCAAGTATTTCATTATAAAATCTCCAAAATAAAAAGCCTACCCAAAAGTCTTATAAAAAGTGTGAATGATTAAAATGAAATTCAGTTCAAATTGTGATGGAATTCTTTTGTACCTGCGAGACCCTTAATTTTGAGTAAATTCACTACACTCACTGTGGTTGTGTGAATTAACTGGAAATAATGTATTGATTCTTTCTGACAATTTTATAAATGGTTGGAACTTTGGCCTTTTAAAGTAGGTGGTCAAAAGTAGTGCTCAGCTGAGTTTCATGGAAGGTGCTGAATGTGGGAGCAAGTTTCCATATCTGATTCCCACTGAGATGTTGCAAGTGTAGGGGGTGAAAAAATACCTAAGGCCAGTGTCTGGCAGGATTTACCTTTCCTATACTGTATATTTTGAGACTGAGCATTAATGTGAGGTGCAAGCTTAGGCTCCCAGGCATTCTCAGTATCCAGTCACTGACATGTTGCTGCACCTTATGTCCTTATCCTTCTCAGTGGGACCTTTAAATCAAATAAAGCAGCTCTTTGCACTGACCTCAGGTGGTAACAAAACTATGCATTTTTGTTTAAGCAATATTTATTTAATATATCAAGGAGTAACAATAGTCAGGAAGTGGCCCAGCATTGGCAATGGTTAGAATTATGCTCCCACTGTTGATAATGATGGATAATGATGGATTAATTGTTCTATTCATGCATTCATGTAAAAGCAAGTGACCTCTGTGCAGTCACTGTGTCTAGTAGTTGCAATTAATTTGTCTGTTTACCAGACCTTCCATTTGGTAGCTCCTGCGACATCCCTCGCCATTACACCTGAACTTTCCTCCTGTGCCTACTGCCAGGGCTTTGCTACCTGTGATGATAACCCGCTGATGGAGGAGCTTAGCCAACATAAACTACATAGTTTGCAGTTACATCATCTGCCAGACAAGAGTTTCACAGCCCTAAAAATTACGGAAGTGTTCTGCCAAAAATATTTAACATGTCTATATTCATTTTTCCAGTAGAGGTGTTGATCAGACTGGTTTGGAACATCTGCAAGTTGAAATTCAGCTTAAAGAGCCTTCACACATGCAATATCTCAAGTGAATTTTTGCAGATATATTCATGTCATCTGATATGAAACCTTGTAATGAAGTGGTCACAATATTCTCTAACTATCAGTGAGTTTTATTGCTGTATGTCTTAAAGCTTGTGGTAAACTAGCGTCCAGTGATATCTGCGGTCAAGATGCCCATGGACTAGCTGTTCCACAAGGATCAGTGCCTTTGCATGGCACAGACTGATGACGGCAGGGATTTTTCTTTAATTTCCAGGACTTGGCTCCTTGAATTTCTTGTAGTGTGTGCCCCCTCTCTCCTGAAACTTGGGCCATCTTACAGTAGGATGAAATAAGATGCAATTTTGCTTTTACTTGCCCTTCTTCGAGACATTTGCAACATACTCATTCTGATGCTGGCTCTTCTCTGGTGGTCTCTTCTCTCTTTTAATCTCTTAAAAAAAAAAAAGTGCATTTTCCTTCCCCTTTGAGGCATTGTGCAATGTTGTGGGCCAAGGAGGGAGAAAGGAAAAATTAATAGTGGGCAGTTCTACCTATGATAATTGAGTCAGACCAATCTTTTCCAATGACTGCTGTCTTTTTCTGTGGGACAAAAATAAGAGGATGCTTAAAATGTAACTGTGGGCCAATTGAGTGTATAATGTTTGGGATTTATGCAGTACAGCATCACTCTTACAACAGGAACTTCTTAGTATGCAGTACAGCTTGGTTCATTGTAATTAAAGTATGTCTGCAATAAAAAAAAAGATCAGTGGTATCCCTTTGTTAAACTTATGTATGAAAAAAGGAAAATGTATATATATTTTTTCACTCCTAGAAAATGAAAAATTTCAATTTTTGCAACTTGTTCACAAATTGTCACACTCTCGTATGTATTTTTTTTGAGTTATGGCCTCATAAGCAGGGAAATGTCTCTTTCTTGCCATTTGCATTAAACTGGTATATGAATATGGAGGCTATAGTTTGTTACTTAGTCACTCTAAAGGATTTTTGGATGCCACATAAAAGCTTAAAGTGGAGATAGTGACAAAAATAGTGATTTTTTTTTGTTTTGTCCTAAGAGAGTAGAATACAAACGAAGATGTCTCAAAAGTGATGATCACCAGCTGCTTTTTGGGGTGCTGAGGAAGGAAGGCACCAGGACCAGGTGCTGGATTTGCCCTTGATGCTGTAGTGTAGCAACACTTGTTTTGCCTGATGTGAGATCTCAGAGCTGATTTAGCTTTCTCTAGTTTTTATGGTTATATTAGAAACCTTATTCTGTTTCACCATTGGTAATTCTGTTGCATTTTTTTCTTTATCCTTCTGAATTATATGGTTTCTCCCATGGAAGTGAGCTAATGAATACATGCCAAGGCTCATTTTGCTTAATATCTTAACTACTACGCAAGTAATCCCTCAATACCTAGAAAGCCAAAACTGCATTCAAAATTTTGAGGCGCTTGATTTTTTGGCATTGCAGTCTGGCTCGGGCGAACTTGACCGAGGCCCCGTAAAAGCAAAAGCAGCCTTGGAAGAAGTGTATATTATTGTATAAAATTTACTACCAAGAGGAGTGATATGAATAGGAAATGTATACAGTAGCTTGCTGCATGCTAGCAGGTCTTTTCTGGGCTCCTAAATGTTAACTGGGTAGTAATGTAAGTTATTACACTCATTAAATTAGGCCACAAACAAGTCAACAATGATTCAGCAAAATGGTTTTGTTTGTATAGTGCGAGGACGTCTGATAGATACCCAGTCAAACATTTATGGCTAAATGGATGAAGATTTTAACATTACAGCCTAATAAAAACCCCATACTGTGTGATTAAATAAGAGGGAAAGCAGTAAAAAAGAGAAAGTGTAATGACGGTAACATGTAGGTCAGTTACAATTTAATTGTCATTGCACTTCATTGCTAACATATCAATTCTCTGCTGCTTAGCTGAGCAGAAAACAACAACTTAACATGTACAGTGGGCCCGCAGACTGCTCGTCAAGCCCCCCTTACATCACCTGCCTTTGACTACTTCCTTAGCAGCCACATGAAGTCTTCCTGCTTTAATAGGATAATCTTGCTGGAAGCTCCTGCTGATTGTGTCCTCCCCATGCTCAATGCATCAGTGATCAGTAAATTTACTTGGCGCTCTCCGTAGATGCTAAAATTAGGTTGTTTGCATTGCAACTTTCAATGCTCCTGCAACAAGAAACACCTGCTTGCAGATTTATACTGTTTTATTTAATGGCTT
>NW_010589269.1:363774-409123 GCF_000705375.1 Tinamus guttatus | reverse complement strand
GGTTTTCTTACTTATCCAAGTTATACTATAGCTCTTTGCCATATAAGGCATGGCATCATTAACATTAATTGCAGCTTTAGAAACACCATGGAAGTATTTATTCCTGCCAACTTTTCCACCAGTTTATATTTCCAGTGCTACTAAGTAAAGCAACATGAGCAGATCTCCATTTTTTTTAAATATTATATTTTAATCTGAGTAATTCAGAGAGATCTCAAAGGGACGTTGGCTTTGGCACCTTTTGAAAATGTTAGCTCTGAAAAATTGTCTGCTTAGCACTCATGCTGATCTATAGTAAAGACTTAACAGAGTACATAACTGAACTATTAATTCAGGTGCCTAAGGTGACATTTTTTTTTTTTAACCGGCTCTGCGGGGCCTATTTTATATAAAGTTCCTATTTAAAACAAAAACAAAAGAAAAAAAAATGAAACAGGCAACAGCTAGAGAATTTCAGGAGAGAGGCTGAAGAAATACCTGTTCCAAACCCTGTTTTTCCCACAAAATTATTGCAGAGCAAATTACTAAAAGACATCGAATCCAAAAACTGCGAATATTGCTCTTTTCTCCCCCTTGAAGTTAACAGGAAACTTTTGTGATAAATGTGGAAAGACTGTCCAGCAAAGAGAGAGGGTGCTTTCTGCGCCAGGTTGGTTGAACATGATGCCTTTGTGGCAGAACAAGAGAATTGCGAGGCATTGGAGATGCTGCAAGGAAATGGATATGCCTTTGAACATCACATGTAGTTAACGCTGAATCATCCCTGGCCTGCGTGCTCAGATTTTAAGCTGTGTACCCTTCCTAATTCTCCAGAGTTTATACAAATTTTGAGTTCAGGGTGGACCGAAACATCACCACAGATGGGTATCATTGGGCTTGCCAGGCTCTCAGGGCAATGTTAGTCTAAAGGTGCTGGCAGTAGGATAACGTGTTGCATACTGGGCTCATATTCACTGCAAACCTAAATTTTTCTAGTTCTTTATGGAATAATGGAACTTGAAAAACAAATTTGATAGATTGAGGGCATATTTATTTGATGCCAGTATAAGGAATGTGCACATTCCTGTACTGTAGCCATTAGTGCCATTGAAAATCATTTTTTTCTTTCTGTTGTTGCATGTATTAAACTTAAGCTGAATATGTTCCACCTAGTTGTGAGTTTTGCAAATTGTGGCAGTTTCTACTGAGTTTCAGACCCACTAACCTCAGTTTTTGTTTTTTAACATGGAGAAGAGTGAGTAGGATCCTTGCTATTCTTTCTGGTTCTGGAGGAAATGGAAACCTATCTTTGCTGATGATACTTGGGCCAAGTGCTAAGATGAAGAGTGAAAGAGTGGAGGGAAATATATTGCTCTTACTGCACCGTGTCTCTCTCCTGATTATTAAGAACCACCAAGTAGTGAGATCCTTGTGCACCTCTGGATCAGTACTCTCAGAAAAGTATTTTTCCAGACCTTCTAGCACTTCTGTGCAAGCAGAAGAAACTATTGTGAGGCTCCGTGCACTTCAGTTCTTTCTCATTTGTCCTTTCTAGCAAGTTTATTGAATTATATCCGATCCTTTCAGTTGTGTTATAGAACTGAACGTGGCATTAAAATGGAACTTCTGGCTTTAACTGCTGGCCTACAAACTTTATCTACCTTGGCTAGCAGTAGTAAGAAAGCTCATGAGTGCTCAGGCTTTGGTGTTGATAATACGATTGTTTGTGCTCTTGGTGGCCAGTTTATAGTGAAATGTGTGTTTCCATGGCTTCACTGGGTTAGCTAACTGTGTTCTGATTGCAGTTTGGGCATCCTCAAAACTATGCAACTAGCCTTAATCAAATTAATTTAGATTTCACTGATTTATTATTTTAGTAAAGTTTCTTTTTTTTCCTTGTTGTCAGCAGCAGTTTAGTTTCAAAACTGGGAATTTAATGTGTCTATTTCCATGTATGGAGGATTTAAATCAGCAGGCAGTAGTTCATATGACAACTCTAACACTTATGTACATCCAAATTTAGATATAAGAAATCATGGACAAAGTGCCTACAAAAGTGTAGGCATTTACATTTGAATCCTAAATACTGTATTTTCCTCAGAAAATGTATCTTGGTTTTTTTTTGTTGTTTTGTTTTGTTTTGTTTTGTTTTAAAAAAAAGAAAAAGAAAGACAAGCAGGCTTTTCCTAAAGAAAAATCTCTGAAGTATTATGCAGTTGCAGAAGCTAAGAGTGCAGAAACATGTATTTGGGCCATTAGTACAGAGGTATCGCTGTAGTTTTCTATCATTGTTGTCCTAAGTATTTTATCTTATCTGCTTGAACCTATCTAGAAATGTTACCTGAATAAGGTCTGAATTTTGGAAATGAAAAGAGATTAAGACTGTTGCTTTAGGGCTTATTTCAAAATTCCTTAGAGTCAGTAGACATCTTTCCAACAAGTTAAAAGGCTATTAAATCAGCTTATGTTCCAGGAAGACACGTCTGAAAGATAGAGCACAGTAAGAAATTTGTACTGCAGATATTTTCCTACCTCTTACTTGCTTGTTTGAGTAGATGCAAGTTGACAGCTTCTTGTTGGGCTTCTAAACTATTAATTTCTCTGGGCCATCCTTTAGCAGCTGCAGGTTTTTGCAGAAATAGCACATGCAACACACTTTGCACCCTACCTGTTATAGCCGTTGTCTTTGGCCACTCGGAAGCCCCAAGCCTGGGACTGATTCCTCTGGACACGTTGTCTCCCCCAAAAGAGGGTTATGGTCCCTTTGCACTTGCCTTTAAGAGCAGGATCAGCTTTCAAAGGTAATAGGCCTCTCCCTGTGAAATAATTTAATAGCAAGTGTACTCCTCTGTGCACCTGAGAACTCCAGGAGGTTTTCTGCCTTCCAGCAGCCGAACGTCTCCTATAGCTCCCCACGGTGTAATACGTCTCCACAATCCACACCCTCTCGCAGCATGACCAGCACCTAATAGGCACCATAGAGCCCCATTGAAATAGCATGTATTAGCGACTTTAGAGCAAACTGCTCGCAAAAATCAGCCTAGATAAAATACCCAGATGTTTATGGTCAAAAGGTGCATTGGGAGCCAGTGAGGCAGCAAAGGCCTATTTTGAGTATGTGTTTCAAGGCTTAACAAGATTAACGTGTATATGTGCAAGTCTGTAAGGGACCAATTGAATATTGTTCTTTCTATACTTTTTTTGGTTTTGGTTTGTTAAAAGATGAGTTTTGATTTCTTAGTAATGCAAAAGAAATGCAGTTTGGGTTCCACTTTGGTATGCTGCCCGTTGCATCTGACAAGGGATTTACATGTTAGAAGACAGGTAGATTTGGTTCTTTCAGGAACCCACCACCACTGCAACACAACTATGCTATAAATACAGCAGTTAAGAAACCAGAGAAAATATAGAGTCTAAAACTGGTAAACCTTAACAGTATTGTTCTAGTGATCAGATACATGTTTATTACCTAGTTATCCAGTGACTGCAGGTAGGGATCCAAACAAAATTCAGCAATAGCAAAAGAATTTTCATGAATTTTCCCCTGAGCTTTCATTACTAGGAGGGCACTTGGCCATTACTTGGCCTTTACAGATGAAAGAAAGGCAGACACATGTAGTTTGCTAGAAAACATGTAAAGTTTGAGGGCAACAGCCCAGCTCTGCAGTGGTGTGGCGAGCTCTGCTTTTTAAGAGGCCCTCTATTAATTCTGATCACCAAATAGCTTTGAACGCTCTATTCCTTTCACAAGTTGGGTTTAATCCGTCTTTATTCCCCAGGGAAACAAAGGAGTAGCCCAAAATTTTGGCTTTGGGGGCAGCGAAGGGGGAGTTGTGTGGAAGTAAAGGCCTGTTCCCCTTGGATAAGAAGTCTCATACTAATGCTTTGAGTATTTTTAATTTGGTGACTTGGATTCCTGAGGTAAACTCAAATTTAATTCCTTTCCAAGCAGCTCACATTTATTTTTTCTTTTTATAATATTAACTCTGAAGTAAAGGAGTGCCCAACGTGCTAAAAAATATTTTTATATCCAGCATCGTAGAGCACCATATCTGTGATAATACTGTGTACGGGTGTGTTTTCCTTGTGGTACCTTGTGCTTTTTCTGGGAAGAGAGGTGGGTCCTGCATTTACCACCTGGTTCACAAGTAAGGCATGCGAATCTCTAACAGTCATGGTTGGTAGTACACCCTCTCTTTTTGACATAATTTTAGGTGGCTTATTAGACTTATGATTGATGACAGACAAAAGAGAATATACAGCTACTTGCTGACATTCATGCTCGCCTTTTAAATATCATACTGTATGGCTTCAAATCTCGATTTTACACTCAGGCGCTCTAAGCTCCACATTAGCACATCTCTTCTACCGCCAAATTAATATATTCCTTTAAATAGACTAATATTTCAGTGCTGTTTTTTTAAAACAAATTCTGCGAGAGTTGCCCTTTTCTGCCTTTGCATTGCTTGCTTCTTCGTAAAACATTAATGAATCGCCCTGCTAAAACAAAATTGTAAATATTCTCCTTGCTATTATGCTGGACCCCAGCTATTTCATGATTTTTTTTCTCCTTATTAAATTATGTTTACCTGAATACATCAGGTTCATTTCACCTAGGCAGGATGTCCCATTAAGCATGACAAGTAGAAGGTTGTGAGATTAATGCCCTTCTTGAGCCTGAATTAGTGTGTCAGCATCTTTTCAGACCTGGGACCACAGAACATAGAAAGCGTGCCATAATGGACCTTAGCCTTTAACTGAACTGCTCTAATATTATTCCTATAACAAGACTACTTTTAAAGAGGCTCATTATTGGCTTCATTAGATATGTTACTTGCATCAGTGGCTGTAGTTACTCGTATAATATGGAAGAGGTTAACATAGCGTATTTTTTATGTATTATATGGCATATAGCTTGAAGTAGCCAAAAGGTTTATGGCGATGTAATTGGTAGTTAGTGTGAAATTTGTAAGACAAATAGACAATACCTAGGGTAACCCCTATAATCCTCTCCTTTCAGTTTTTTACAGCCACCAAAGGGCCTCATTAAAACAGCAGTCAGCACCTTAGTGAAAAGATACAGTGCTTATAGTGCCCAAATGTGACAGAAAATCTGCATTTTGTAAATCTGACACCTTTGATAGATTATACAGTGTGAAGCCATTGCTTCTAAGCATTATGATAACGCTTAAGGTTCTCTTCTGAATCCAACCGTGCTATATTCACTGGTTATAACAATGTGAAAAAGAGCTGGTTGAATAAAATAAAGCATGTGAAATGGAGAAGAGACTTTTTTTTTCTTTTGATACAAAGCTCATCTCATGCAATGGGACTAACAGCTACAGTTGGTATTCCCAGTTCTGCTTGTACTTTGTGTATGTGTGTGGGTGTGTATAAATATTGGCAAAATAACTGCTTAGTATAGAAATGCAAAAAGAAACCCCGACTACTTTAAATAGTTTGTATGGCAGTTGTAAGGAAAAAATGTGTACAGCAATGATTATATTACTATTGCTTTTTTTTTTTAAAAAAAAAAACTGTTTTAAAGGCCAAATTATGGTCATGGTTAAATGCAAGTAAATGCAGATGAATTGCAAGACTTCAATGAATTTCCTTGTTACTCAGCCTCAAGTAATTGAGGTAATAGACAGGTAATGGACTTAAATGGACAAGGGTAAATAAAAGGAGAATCTGGTCTTTTGAGTTTATTGTTCTTTCAGTTTATTTATCACAATAATAAAACAAAAATGAATGGTTTAATATAGATTCTGAGCTTTGTGGCAATTGTATGAAAGCTCTGGATAAATAAGTTATCAGCTGTAGTTAGATATTTTGGTTGCTGAAAAATACAGTTGGTAGAGAGAACTGTTTGAACTTGAGCAAACACGAGTTGTCTTAGTTGATTAGTTGTAAACTATTTGCTCTAATCACAAAAGGCAACTGCAAACAGCCAGAGGTCCAAAGTAGTAATTATTTTCATCATTGCCATTTGAGAAAAGGGCTTTTGGAAAAGCAAAAATTTTAAGAACTTGCCAAAAATAAAATGAAAACTATCATTTAACTCCTCCTTCTTTTGAGTAGAGGAGGATTTTTTTTTCTTTTTTTTTTTTCTTTTTTTTTTTCTTTTTTGTTCAGGGGAATGAAATGTAGGTTATAATGTTTACTTGGGTTCCAAACTTGACAGCTGTTTACCTCTTCATCTGGTAATTGAAAGATTTTGTTTCACATTAGAGCTGAGGTAGAGTGGAGTTGAAGTTGTATTCAATTTTGTAGCAAAAAAAAAAAAAAAAAAAGAATATATATATAGCATTGATAATGCCAGACAAGCTATTTCTATCTTAGTCTTTTGGTCATTTCTGAAGATGTCCCACCCTGTGTTGCTAAAATAGGAAGGAATACAAGAAAAGAGGTGGAAAATAGATGTGTGAAACCCTTTTATTCTTGCGTCCAGTCTGCTTCCTGCCTATGGTTAATCTTTCATATAGAGGTGCAGAATCGGACTCTGTGGATATCAGGGACTAAGTAACATCACTTATATGCTCAGTGATTCAATGAATTTTCATTTTTATTTCTCCTGAAAAAATAAAAAGCTGCTGAAGAAGCAAACCTATAAATTAAAAAAAAGTACAAGTCATACAGTGATACATTTGATTCCAGTAGCAAAATAGGAATTAAATGGTGTTACTCTGGGGTTTAATTTGCTGTCATAATTATTCTATTACATAACCTGGGACATTCCAACGGTTTTTTATAAGTACCTAGATTTTTAAAACCATCAATATCAAAAGTACAAATTATTAATTAAAACTATCAATATCAGAAGCATTCAACAATTTTCTGATGTCCTCTTTAAAAAAAAAGAAAAAAAATATTTCCGATTCAGTATGTTATGTTGACTCATTGTTTTTCTCCTTCAACAGCGTAATTCAGAAGGAGCATCTTTGTATTTAATTGCTGTTCCCTGTGCTGATTTTCATAATTACTTCCAAAAAAATCCTAAAAACTGTGCTAAAAATGAGCTAAAATGCAGAAAGGAAGGAATTCTCTTCTCTTGTTAATTTGGATGAACTTTTTGTATCTTCTTTTGAGAAACCCATTCTGATGCAATGGGTTACTTGAAGCATCAGCATCAAAATGTAGAAGAGAAGCAAATCCTCCTATGTACTTCCTTTGTTTGCGAATAGGCTGGAAATGATTGTATTATTTCTTCCAAATAATGAAGTTATTTAGATGCATGTCTAAAAAAATCCCTAAGGAGCAACCAGATCCTCTCTTGATCCTTTTTGGTAGGTTAGGTCTAGGAATTATGTTTTTTTTTTTGGCCCAAGCGTTGTATGAAGCTGAGGCAGGATGGGTAGAGAGGCCCCCCACTGACCTCAGCTGGCAGACTGAGGGGTGCTTGGGCCTCCTTGCTCAGCCAGGGAATTTCTTTGAATTATGTTATAATTATAAGACTGTCCATGATAGTTATTAAAAACTACCAAAATTGTAAATACCAAGAAATGTTTGTGAATTGTGATCCCTGGTCAAGACTAGGAAGCAGGAATACATTTGTGTTTCTTGTGGAGGGCAGTACTCTACTTAATCTTATGCAAGGATTCTGAGAGGAGCGCATAACAGTAAATTATCTCTGTCCATGCATACCAGAAGTGATTTTAATTGCAAACAGCAAAATAGGGGTTTGCTTAGGTGTAGATAATATTGAAATCTGGACCAGTGACAAACCTTTCAAATTAACTTTTTAACAAAGTCTCATTTTTGATCAATACAATTGCTTGTACTGTGAAACGAGCATTTATGAGTATCGTGTCTGGGTTTTTTAATTCAGTGGATTATTCACATCTGTTAGGTGAGAATTACAGAATGGTGAAATAATGTATTCTTGTGTTTTAGATCGATCGCTGCCAAGGGCTACTGAATAGTAAGTATCAACATCTGTGTTACTACTTCTTTCAGTTTTCTGATTAAATATGTCTAAACATTTCAGCTGCTATTGGAAATAAAAATAAAAGTAGTTTCAAACCACAATTTGATGTGGGATTTCACTGCAACACATTACCAGCAAACATTAGTTAAGGGATTGTATGTGCAATTAGCCCTAAATAGCATTAACCTAGTGTTGTGATTTGTATAACTGAAAGGACATTAGGCACTGGAAGCTGTAAATAATGGAGTAAATATAAATAAAGGTACCTGTATTTTGACAGTGATGTTCCACCTCTGGTTCCCTGCATACACAAAAATCATTCAAATGCCTTTTCTTTCTCTGACAAAAATATTCATTAAAAACATTTCACTGTGCTGCCTTTTAATATAGCACGGGCATTCAACCTGCACAGGAAGCTTCCTGGAACCACACAAATACTGTGTAATTATCTCGTGGCTCCCTGCTGGCTGCTGCATATTCCAAGCACAAAGTGAGCAGCACATTTCTAGAGCCTGACTTCTGTCTTCATTGTCCCTGCTCGGAATATGAAGCTCCACTTCATTATAGCAGACCTGATCAAACTTGATAGATTTAGCCATTATTCTTGACTGTGTGAACTTTCTACAGCTTTTTTTTTTCCCTTTTCCTTTTTTTTTTTTTTTTTTCTCAGGCTCTTTTGTTTTGCCACCCAGGGAATGCATCTTATTTCTAGGCGCGCGCGCATTCTCTCCGTCTCTGCCTCTCTCTCCTCCTTCTCCCCCCGCCCCAGCAAACCAAGGTTTCAGCAAATAATGCTTCTTGTGCATCACGTGATTCAAGGAAAATAAGGCTTGCAATTTTTTTTCAATTGCCCTTTACAGTTTTTATTGACTATTTCTTTTTTTTAGTTTGTTTCTGTAAAAAAAAAAATTATACTGCAATATTGACATACAATACAGAAAAGCTTTGAAAATCCTTATTTTCTGCTAGCTGTACAATAAATATAGTGTTGTGAGGAATTTTTGCCTGTTTTATGACAACTTTCAAGTAGCACTCCAGAGTTCATATTTTCAAGGATGATTCTGAAAAATATATCTTATCATATTTTATAAATCATTACTTTGCTTATTTAACCTAGAGACATACTGCCACATTTTCTTTGCAAAAAGCATTAGATCATTCTTTGGGCAAATACAGATGTTAATACAACTGGTTTACCATAACAGATTGCTTTGTAGTTTTGAGGAGTTGCTATGCAACAATAGAGAAGTATTGCATAGCTCTAACAGATTTTTAAAGTGCAGGGTAAAATATGGACCATTTTTGTAGATAATATAACACAGAACCCTAAAATTGCCATCGAAAGAATTAACCAATTTGTGAGAAATTTGCTACCAAATTTGTAAGACTTGCAGGGTCAGCTTGTCTTCACTGTTGTTAATGAATATGATGAACACCGTGATGAAGCTTTTCAAGCTTTAAATTTAATCTGCAGCATTTGTTTTATGGGACTGTATACTTTACAGGCATAGTGAAAATGTGGAGCAACCACTTTATAATTATTTTTGTTTATCAAGCAGCAGTTTTGAATTGCTGAAACATTAAGGAGAGATTAGGTTTCTTTTTGTTTCTTTTAGTTGCAGATGGAAAGGTAAAGGATTTCTAATAATTTTCAAGAAGTTTACTGAAAGGTTCCTATTGAGGTATGATGTTTAGCAGAATTTAAATACTACTAGAAATCAGTATGACTTAAATTCAGTGTTAAGCTTTTTTTTTTTTTAATTAAAAAAACATTATTTTTAGAGTGGCATTTCTCGTCTCACCAAAAGCTCCCTGGCATCTTAAAATGTAAATTGCAGAGCAGCAACACAAAGGATAAAGAGAAGATTTTTTTTGAAGGCAATCACAGTGATCACTTAATTCAGTCCCTGCATATCCACTTGGCATAAGGTAATTAGAGTGCCACGCTGCCGCAAAGACAGAAAGCTTCGGGTACCATTCTGCCTCACCCAGGCGATAATACATGATTAGAAGTCAGTGACAGATCACAACTGCCGAATGACCCACCAAGGTCTTATCAAGGGCACGTCACGTAATTAGCATGCGCGGGGCTGCCGGAGGAGCCGCGCTTTTGTTCCCGCACAATCAAATTAGCCCCGGCAATGAGGTCCGTCGTGCATGACCTCGGCCGGGGCCCTGGATTTATTTATTTGTTTGTGTGTTTTTTGTTTTTGCCCCGCAGAGGTGGGGGGAAATAAAAATAAAATTGAAAGACTTCTTGCAGGCACTGGGGGTATCCGTTGGGAAGGCGCGTTTGGAAGGCAGACACAGCGTGACCCCGGGGGACGCGCTGTAACGGAGCAGCAGCAGCGCGAGCATCGTGCGAGGCCCCGGCGCGCTCGCCCATACCTCGTGGGGAGGGGGCGGCCGTCACGACAGCATAGAACCTTCCCTTCATTAGGATAATTAGCACGATTATCTTGATTTGCACGGTTTATGCATGTTTTCCCGCAGGCTGGTTCGTTTTCCTTACTGCCCTGGTGCTCCTTGCGAGAGGTGCTTGTTGTAGGCCCCATTTGTGCTGACCTGAGGACACTCTGAACCCAGAATCTTTGCTTCCTTTCCCAGAAAACTTGTTCTTGCTTTGCACGTTTGAGGTATTCTCCATCTTAACAAAGAGCTTGAACTTCCCTCTTCTTGCACAGTCACTCTCTGAAAAAGCTAGGCCATCAACTTCCGTTTGCTAGTAAAAATGGGCATCATTGGCATAAATTTCCTTTTTTTTAATTTTTTTTTTTTTGTCTTTGTTCTCTAACCAGGAATGCAGGTTTGAACAGATCTCTGCACAGGATATAGGAAAGGCATGGCAATCTTTAAGAAACAGGAGTGCAGCCTGTATTTATATTTGCTTCCATTAGCCTTCACAAATGTGGGCTCCATATCCCAATCTCTCCTGTGTTTGCTGGATGGAAAACATCTATAAGGAACAGGGCCTCTGTCACTGCTTCTATCTTTTACTTACTTAGTTATTTTTGCTGAGTGAAGTTAACTTGGGATCAGAATTCTGAAATTTTAATTTAATGAATGTAGAGATGAAGTTTCATGTTTAGTTGAAACAGCAAAAAAAGCAGCACTCAAATAGTTTTGTTTCAAGTGTTTGGTCCTTCTTGGTTTTTGTTTTGTATAGCAGTAGTGTTATAGAACACCTCTGAATTCCTTCCCCGCTTGTTAATGTGTCATTATTAATGGATAAACAAAGCTTCCTTATTGACTTATGATTTGCAGATAAAATGCAGGAATTTATAGGGGAAGGGAGCTCAAATTAAACATCGGTGATTTGGGTCTTCCCTAAGAATTCTTTCCAACAATAATTTCAATTGTTGTAAATACCTAGGCTGAGTCTGCTAAGTGTGCCGGTAGAACTTCCTTCTTGTCTGGCCTCAAGCTTATTTCTTAAGGTCTTGTGACTTTTGCAAACTAGGGACATTTCCTTGAGAATTAATACTGACTGTGCATAGAACTACATCAGTACTCCATCTATCAACAAAAAACATATAAATATATATAATTACTCTGAAAATCGAATCTATATCTGGATACTTCTATGTCCAAAATGATAATTTAACTGCAAAAAAAAAACAATTATTGTAGCTCTTGAAAGAAATACGCATTTGTGAGTGTAGACCTACTCTTCCTAAAAGCCATTTATTTCCCCCAATTTTTAAAATATGTGTATGCTTGTATATGGATGAGTATCTGTGTGTGGATGTTTGCCTGCCTGTGTATAAATAAAATGAAAAACTATGTCTTTGTGTATATTGCATGTGTAGCTGTATGTATGTATAAGCGTACAGTAATTCATATTCCCGTAAGCTCTTGGTGGACATTCCAGCCTCAGTCACTCAGCCCCCACCATGAAAGTCCCCTAACAAACAGGATTAAAATTCACTCCTTTCAACCATCCTAGGCATTTATTCCTTCCTTTTCATTGAGCTACATTTGTCTGATTTAACAAGATAAGATTTGAGTGCTGATGCAGCCCGTTGTTAATGCAGCAGCCGCATCCACCATACCATCGACACTGTGCATCAGAGGGATGCATAAATCAGGTATTCAAAAAAAATTAGATATGCAGCACACCAGTTTTATAGTCCCAGCCTCAGAAATTGAAATGGCCCAGATTAATGTATTATATCTTACACACTGTCCGAGTGAATCAACTTTAATATATTGAACAGATTCGCAGAACAAGACTTTGTTATCTAAGGAGCACTTGGAAGAAGGAATTGACCTGAGGATTTGATTTGGTTCAGGTAGTTCATGTTGTACAGCAGCATTTGAATAGTTTCACATAAAAATAAAATTTGTATTAGAAATATTTCACATCATTCTGGACTTGTTCATACTGAAGCTTTGCAGCGGGGCAATATTACAGAAACAATGTCCAGCAAAAAGATGATTTTAACCTTTGCTTCAGACATGTCAAAACAATATAATGTAATTTTAATGTGAACTGCTGTTTCATACCAGAGGCACGTCTACACACTGACTTTAGCTAGTTTAGGTTTATACTGAAAATGAAAAGCCCATTGAATTTCATATATGATGGAAACATAACAATTTACACCAATCTGTTCACAGGGTGTATGTTCTGCTTGAAACCACACGGCGAAATGATTTCTTCTGTATTCCCATAACGGATCCTTTACATGTCTAATCAAGGACAGATGAATATTAACGGGGGCGGGGGGGAGCGGAGCGGCATTCCCCTTTTTTGTGTTTTGGTTTTGCACTACTGTTAGGGCAGGGTTGGGACCACCATGTTCTTATTGAAAATGCGGCAAAAATATATGGCAAAAGCCTCCCTGAGGAAGATCAAGCATAGCAGCAGAACATTGTGCTGAAGTGTGTTTAGAGAGGCATTTATTCAACTTATTCCTTTTTTCAGAACTGCATCATAACTCTGTAATCTGCTAGTACTTAATAGATCAATTAAGAGTGATTTTGGTAGCTCCCCATGTAAGTTATTCCCTTCCATACAGGAAAGCAAATGGATATTACTTGGGAAAGAAGTCATTTTATGCTGCAGTATAAGGAGGAAATCGGGGGGGCATAGTGCCCCTATTTCCACTGAGATCTGGTCTTTCTGGGTGTACCTGTTAAGGGAAATGCATCTTACCACTTCTTCACACTTTCAGTGATTAGAAAGTGCTTACACCTGTAATTGTGCTGTGTTAATTAGCATTGATGAAGAATTCCATATTCTGAGTGTCAGCCAGGTGCACTAAAGGGCACTGGCCAGGTTTTTGAGACATTTCTGCTCCTAGCAATGCAAAAGATGGTTAGAGTAATCTTTGAAAATATGTGGCTGTCTAACTCCACTTGAAATAAGTAGAAGTTAGGTGCTTTTGAGATATCCAGTGCCTTTAAAACATAGTGACAGAGGGTTAGCATGTTTTAAGCCTGCCATTTTAGAGCATTTTATGTCAACCTATCTGTGTTGCTTGAAAGATAAATGTCTAAACAGACCAGGGTGGACTGTGGCTGATGCAGTTACGTAATAAGATGGACTATAGAATCCATCTTATTAGATTGTGCCACGACAGAAGTCCAAATTTAGGATAAGGAGAGGAACATATTGTGGACTTACCCATTGGAAAGCAGTAGACAGCGCAGGGAGAAGATGAATTTTGGCTATTCTTTTATCTTGGTGCTTGCAAAGGGTGCTTGCAAAGACAGGAGGAACTGGGGGAGATTGTGTGAATTGAGTTGCTGGAGCTTCTCTGAGGCTATTCGGGCACTGAGCAGGTCCCTTATCCCTAACTTTGACCAAAAGACCGAATCCAGCCTGCACTACATTCCCACTCTTGAAATTATAATGTCTACTATGAAAAATAAATAAAGCAATGTAATGGGAAAGATATTGAAATATATATGTATACCTGTAGGGATATATATATGCATATATACATGTATATATATATATATTTATATCTTGAATGCAGTGTAGCAATAATTTAGGGTAGGTTTGCAATCTTTTTCTACATACAGTTTTTTATTTCTATTCCTACTTTATGTGAATTATGGGTCATTTCTGTTTAGGTCTGGTCAAATTTCATCTATCCATAATGATATGAGTGAAGGGGAGATATTATCAAATTAGCATTTATTGTATGCTACCAAAAGGAATGATTTTTCAAGATAATCTGAGAGTCAAGTAGTCTTGAAGAGAAACTTTGATTTATCAACAAATTCACCATCATCTTGTATGTAAATAATCATGTGTAATTAACATTAAATGCACACAGGAGTCTAAAGTTAAAAGGTTGTAATTCTTAAGCTATGATTATATTTATATTTTGTTTTGGAAGAGCTGGTTCTTTTGTTTAGTGTTTTACTCATTTGTATGTTGAAACTTAATGCCAAACATTCAATTTCATCAAAACATTTATATACTGTAAGATTCTTTTTAAAATTTGGAGGGGTTTTAACATGTACTGAAGTGCCTTGTTACATTGAAAGATGAGTTATCCTGGACTTGGTTATGCAAAGCTCTCTATCCTACAAATAGTATTTCTCATTAAAACATTTCCTCCTTTAACAAATTAACAAATTCATACATTATTTTTTCCCCTGAGAAAATCACAAGTCATCGATTTTACAGAATCATATTATGAACTTGTAAACCAATATGAACTGAAATATCGACTAGAATTCATGGCACTGTTTAACTATTCAAACAATTAGAAGAACATTTTAAAACCAAGTCACAGTTATTCCAATGCATTAAGTATAACTCTTTAACGCTGGAGAGTCTGTGTCTTCCATCTGTTCCATCAATTAAACCATACGTTGATCTATGAAGTTATTAGCATCAGCCAAAGTTCCAAATAGATCTGTCTTGCCACCAAAGGAAATCCTACATTTAGCAGGAACAACAGTGTAATTTCTATTGCAGGCAAAAAAAAAAAAAAAAAAGCTCTTCATATTTCTGGAAACTTTCTTTTTATTACAGAATTGCATTTAGGGGCCAAACGTTCTCTGCTCTAGAAAAGAGAAATAGGAAGGGGTGGGTGGGGGTACTCCCTTACTCTTTGTGTTGTTCCAAGAATACCTTGATTTTTTAAATTGATAAATATTCACCAGAGAAATAGTTGACCCAAGTGTCATTTGTTTAGCCTGGGTGACTGGTGTTTCTTGACTGTTTCTAGCTGTTATCACCAAATGCAAGAGTGAACTGTAGAGACTGACTATTCACAGTACGGAAAGATTTACCCAATTAAGAGAGTCTTGGTAACTTAAAAGTGGACCTACCATTACTCCTGGTAAGAGATGACAGTGGCAGAAATGTTGCCTTTTTTAAGAGTCTGAAGTTCCTCTGGTGGTAGATTTTTCTGCAGATCAATGGGGAGCAAGACAGTATTTTATTATAGTATTCCAGTGTGACCTATGACTTTGTTCTGGTGAGCTATTTGGAAATGTTTCAAGCTGCAGGTTAGATTCCTGACTGATTAATTCCATGTAGCTGGGAGGGTTCCTCTTCCTACACTCCTAGAGTTCAGTCTGGATGTGCTGATGCTTGTTCACCGGATAGTAGTCCACGAGGTTTATGAACCATACCCACCCTGTGCTTTGGTCCTCCAGCTATTAAAGGGTAGTGAACTCATGAAAGAGGTGAATTATGTTCTTAGAGATGCCTGTGACTTACCTGATAGGCAACCCTTCTCCATCAAGATGTGGCTTCTATCTGGTTTCTCATTTAATTACATTTTGAGAGTGGTAAAATTAATTGCACTTTAAGAAAAAGGTGGGTAATAAGATACATCAAATTAGAAAGGAAGAGTGCCTTTTGTCAAAGTTAGAGATCTCCGTAGTTTGCCCTCGTTTATTTGGCTCAGTAGGACACCATGAGTGCCGACATGTCTCCTCAGTTTTGGAGAATATGAATAGTTACCATAGAATCATTCTGGTTGGAAAAGACCTTAAGATCATCGAGTCCAACTGTAAGCCCTTCAACACCCTGCCTGTCAAACCATGTCCTTAAGCGCCTCATCTACACGTGACAACAGATGGATCTCTAGGTCTGTGGGTGAGAGCAGTTACTGGTGCTGGCAGAGTCTTAGGTATTTCCTTTTGACAATAGGCTTGATCTCTTTATAACATGTTGAACTTTAACTGAATTACTTTTATCCAGGCACCTATTTCTTCCCAGGTCTGGGAAAGTGAGGGAATTGCTCTAAGGAAAGGTGTACTGATGATAATATGTCACCTGTCCTTTCCACCGTTGTCAAACAGGATAGGTGACAAGGTTATCTTTGTTAGATCAGAAAGCAGAAATACCTTAACAAGAAAGCACATCCAGTGCTTTGAGAACTCCTCAACAGGAAGAAGCAGAAGCACTGCCCGATAGTCTTTTTCATGGTGTTCCAAATAAATTCTTGTCACTTTTTCTTATTAAAGACCTTTCCAAGTTGAGGATTTAAGTCTTTCAGGATGAGCCTGTCCTTATCATGCTTTTGTATTGGCTACATGTTTATGCTTCACACATACACACAAAATTTCACAAAATAATTCTATGGTCAGTTTTTCAAGCCACATTTTTTTTTCTCCCAAGCAAGTCTCTGTCCTTCTTCCAGACTCTTTTATCAAAGACTGAGAATTTTGTGCAACGTTAGCTCTTGACCCCCTTTTGATTTCAGATTCTTGAAATCTCGTTCTCTCTACTGACTGTTGGAAAGCTCCCACTTTCTCTTTTCTTGCTGAAATCTTCTCAAATACCATAGCTTTCCCCAGATTTTTCTCCCAAAGCAATCTAACTGGCCAAGAAAGGACTCAGCTGCTGATCCAACCATCCTTTTACTGTTGTAAAACATGCGCCAGTTACTAGGCAATTTGCAGCATCCTCAGTTTCCAGTGTGTTACAACTTACTTGGGGAAATAAGTCTTTGTATACATTATTGCTGCAAGTAATAATATTAGCGTCACTTCCTTGGCTTTCACTCCCTGAGATGACATAGGGTGTCATTGATTCTAACTAGTTGTGGATCCTTTCAATATACAGCTGTTTGGAAAGTATATACAAACCCACAAGTAGGCATGATGTAAAATAGAATTTTGTAAATGTCCAACTCTCTCCTCTTGATAAAAAGAATAAAACAGAACCCTCAGTCCTTCACAGTATCTATCAATTCACATTTTTTGGTGTCAATCTAGTCTGTGTTACTTTCTTTTCTCTCTTACATGAGAGGATAGTGGTCAGCAATTGGGAAAAAAATACTGAGTTTTTAAGAGGTTAGATACTGACAGGTTAAAAAGCTCCATATAGAATTCCTAGAATACTGCACAGGAGGATGCCTGTAGCAAAACCTTGTTTGTGAAATAAGTACACAAAGAGATGTTGATACCTGCTGTTGATACCTGTTGATACCTTGAATCAAAGGAAAGAGGATGCAGCAATAACATCATTAGAGGTGCTTGTTCTTGAAAAAATATAATAAATTTACTGGTCAGAATCAAGCCATCATTTTCAAAATTACTTTTCTAAAATATATATGTCAATAAAAAGTATTTTTGTGTTATAGATCGAATATTTATCTAGTCTTCAATCCTTTGATTATTGAGTAAATTACCGTTCGTATGATTCTTGATTGTTCGTACAATGCAGATATGTAAAAAGAAGAAATGTATATTTGAACTTTTGCTTAAGTTTCATTTTCTTAACTTTTTTGAAAGAGGGAACCTCTGAATGAATGACCATATTTGAGAGAGAACTTGATGTTGGTGAGGTATGATTTTTCCCTGCTTTTCCATCTTCCTTACGAAAAAATAATCTTCTATGCTGCTCTGTTTTCTTACTCCATCTCATTCCCAGCAGTTTACTTGTTCAAGTCACTCAACATACTGCACTTGCCTTACGGTTCTATTTCTTTATATGTATGTATATACACACACACACACACACACACACGTTTTCTGAGCTTTAGCAGTATTTCTCCATTTTTGCCTTTTCCTTGGTTCCCAGACATTGTCACTGCTGCTAGCTCCATGTAACAAGAGGATTCGCAGAATTGAAATGCTGTTGTAGTTTGCCTTGCATAGTAAGGTTTCATTTGGATGTAATTCACTATGTGAAATGTTCTGTTTAAAAAAAAAAAAGTCTGTTTTGTGAATGATGGTGTCAGAGGTAAATAGCAGTAAAATCATGTTATACTCCTATCTTTGTAGCAGTGGAGAGGGGGACCTTTCAAGGCAGGCCACAAAACTAGGCAACGTGGGAAAAAAAACATAGGTGTAGATTCCATTTTAAATTTTGGGCTATTAGTGTAATCTGAGGTTCAAGAAGACAAGAAGGTGGAGATGTATGCCTAGTTCTGTTGCAACTCACAATATCCTCTCTACTTTTTGGGAGGTTTTCACTGAATTTTCTGGTGATGTTTCAGGGCAAATGGTTTTAATTTAAAAACTGAATGAATCTGGAAGGAAGCAGTTAAAGAACTTAGGAAGAGGAAGATTTTTTTTATGCTGGAAGACGCAATCTTTTGGTTTTACTGAAAAAAATATTACTGCAGGACACAGGCAGGTTTGTGCTGCTCTGCAGAATTGCCATCCTGCTGCTATTCATTCTTGAAAGTGAGATGAGGACAGGATGTTTTAAAGTTGCAAAGAAGGCAAGTGGAAATCCTGTTGCAACGTTCAGGTATGCCTTCAGGGAAAGCACTGTTCACAATTTCTTGATATTTTTTAGGATTTTATATCATGTCATTTACTGTTTGATGGATATATATTTAAATATATATCTGCCATTGGCTGTGCATTCTGAGTACCAACTACTGTTTGGGCAACTTTGTAAGTATATTGGCATGTCCTTTATGTCTTCCATCCTGGTGTTTATGAGAGCAACTGTCTATATGGAACCTTAATAAATACTTTTAAGTGTCAGCTACTTTCCTTTTATTTTATGTATTTCACACCAATGTGACAAATAAAATGTCAGGCATTGTTCCTCAGGGTTTTATTCTGCCTCGCGCTGAGATGAGTTGGGACTGTGCAATACTTGAGCTACTCCTGCTTTGTTCAGACCTGCTTAATTCCATAGTAGACCTTCTCCTGCTTAGTTCCATAATGGCACATTTGATTTTGGTGGAAGATAAAATATTATGGCAAAGGTAGATAGGGAATTAGCTTTTTATTTGTTAATGCTGTAACTGTAAGCAGAGTGATTTGTTGTCCAGGAGATTAAGTAGAAAAGTTTTATTATTGCTGTTAACCAAATATGGGACCCTAAGCCGTGTTTTTTTTCCTGTTCATCTTTGTGTCATTTATAATCTCTTTTTAAAGGATAATGGTTGAGATCAACTCTCATTATTTAGCTGACTTACAGGGCTATATAACAGGACAGCACATCACTTATTCAACAAATTTTGGCTTCCTCTCTTTGGTCAAGACTTGTCCCTGCCCCGTGCTCTGCATCACCCCATCAGGAGATATCTTGGTTTGGGAGTTATGACCATTCTTCATGCCAGCAGTAGCTTGGTAGTCACAGCCCGTGGCATTCAGCACAGGCTAAACACTCATTCATCCTCTTTAAAAGTGTTTTCATACTCTACTAAGTTTTGTATCGATACAACACATTCGTCTACACAAGTGACAGGTATCCTTTGGCGTTCACGTGTGCTTCAAAATGTTTAAAGTACTCAATCGTTGACAATGCGTTCAGGTACAAAGGATAACAGCCTGCTGTTAGAGTTGTGGTTACTAAAGAAAATCCACTATTGCCTTTTCTCAAGACATAGAGCAATTTGAACAAATAACATCGTATTTCAAAGCAGTTTTCATATTTTTCTGCTATGATGAGTTGTGAGTTTAAGAAAAAAGGAATGGGGAGAGAATGGTGATATGTCCAAGGAAATCACAACATTAACATTATCAAACACGGTCACAAAAATACAAATACCATCAAAGAGATATGGTAGTGACTGGACCAGTGTGAGTAAAGTGAATGTTTCAGCTCATATTTGCATATCTTGTCACTTTATGTTCAAAATTTGGATAGTAAATAAAAGCTGCTGAATAATTTAATCTGAATTTAAAACAGGATACTATAGCCTTACACTGACAGTGAAAAGCACATTTTTTAATACGGGACTCTTCAAATCAATATATATAAACCATTGAATTTTGAGCACAAATTCCAAAATTTCATTAATGGACAGCCATATGCGAATTGATAGACATAGGCTACAAGGAATTAATCACTTTTAGATAGGTTAAGCGATAAAAATGTAAAGTTTATGGCCAGTAGGTATCTGAAGAGAGTTTTCCTTCAAGGGTTAGCAGCAAACTTGCTGCATGTAGAATCTACAAAAGGACAGTGCCTCTTTAACTGGGACCACTATTTGTGCTCCGTGGAGCTTTGCAGTGTTAGTAAAGCAGCATGAAAGAGTTGATTTTCATTTTATGTTGTGCTTGTGAGGCATTAACATGATGTTCTAACACTTGTAAATGAATACAGCTCTTGCCTAATCTGTCATTTTAATGCCTTATAGATTTTATTTCACTCTGTGTTGTACCAGATTCTCAATAATAATAATCAACTGCTTTGTTGTTCTCTTGCAGAAATTAAATTTCTGTAGTGAGTGTGCAACTAATAAAAGATGTTGCTTGAGGAAACAAAAAATAAATATGATGAATCATAAAAGTTGTGTGTAGGGGGTTGCTCATATATGAAAGACAATTACTGAACCAGTGGTAAATTCATCTGATTCTCATATTGTCAACAGCTTAATAACTCTCGCAAAGGGTTTAACCATAGTAGCTTTGTCTATATTGCTGTCTGTAATCACAAATTTGTATCCTAGTAGACACTGGTGTTTATAAAAGCTAGATGTGTCCATATATATATAGATGCAATGCATTATATAGATGTGTGTGTAATATTTTAAAAGGCTATTAACGTTATCATGTTGCATTCTTTTCTGCACCTAAGTCACTTCGCTGTGATACTAACTTTTCCATTTCTCTAAGTCTTGCCCTTTCCTTGTCATAGTCTGCCGGGTGGTGAAGTGCCACGGGGAGATGTTTGGGAAACAGAGCAGTTGAAAACTTCTCAAATTTTCACTGAAACAGTGACCTACACATAGTGTTTGGGAAAGCAACACCTTCAACAGGCATCAAGCAGACAGCCCTAGATGGCCGTGTGTCACATGACTTCTAAGGATATTAAATAGTTTGCCACTGAAAAAGCACAGAGAGAAAACCGTGAGAAAATAAAGTTCACATATAACTTCAGTGCTCTGAAGTGCTCCTCGTAGGTTTTGCTGGGGTTTCCTTACTTTTCTTTCCTTAGGAAAGAAAAACGTGTGGTTCGATACAAAATAATTCTTGACTGTACAGATTATAATTTTGGAATAAAAAAGTTGTATTATCAGATGCACCTTATTGCCTGATATCTATTGTCTTCTCCTTGACATGTTGCAAACAGAGGTGAAAGTTAAAAATACTATCAAAATCCCTTCTTTCTTAATGTAATATGACCACAGAACAAGGCAACAGGGAACCCGGCCCTTATTTCCTTTCCCTGTTATGAATGGGAAGTAAGGAGAACCAAAGAAGCAGATAATCATACTCGGTTGGTTTTCAGCTCCTCGGTGTTTCTCAGATGTCTGGGAGATAATCATACTCGGTTGGTTTTCAGCGGCTCCTCGATGTTTCTCAGGTGTCTGGTGGCAAAGATGTCTGGAAGCAAATTTATTGTTGTGTTATGCTTGTGTGGGTCCAGCTCAAATGTTCATTCATGCTGTTATAACTTTTCAGAGAAAAAGTGCATTTACATTGTTGTATCATGAAAAATCTTCTGTTGTGGCTACAGAACTAATTCATAATTTTGCATGTAAAAACATACATTTACTTTTTCACATTATCTGCTTCTGGTATAGCCTTATCTTTTGCCTCCTACTTGAGAATGTGACTGCTGATTTTGTATTGGAGTAGTCTGAGTGTTGTGGTTTCTTCTATCTACTAAAGTAGACGCAAAGAGATACAAATAATCTTTTATATGAAAGCAGTGAATTTGATAAAAGATTTTTAAGGCCTGATTCCTAGAACAACTTTGCATCCAACAGTTCCCATTAGGCATCTTAATGAATGACTAAACTTTCCAAACAGCTCAGTTCTGTTTTGGTAGGAACTGCAGGATACCCAGCACTTTTCAAAACTTGGTTGCTCATTTTTCCCAAAAAGACTCTGAACTCTCCTAAATAAAAGCTAGTTCTGAGGAGATGGAGTACCTCAGGGAAGCTGCTCTATAAGCTTTGAATTTACTTTGGATATTGCAGCAAAGAGCATCAGCTGAGTAGAGCATCATCCCTGCTGCTATTGCTGTTTTTATTATTATTATTATTTCATTTTTTTATTTGGAGCTGAACACAGCTGTATCAATGAAGAGGAGACTGCAAAGGGGTGGAATTTGTCCTGCTGAACACAGCTGTATCAATGAAGAGGGGTGGAATTTGTCCCGTTCCCATAGTAAAGAGTGTGAACTTGTGCACCTAAGTAAGAACACCAGGTAGCCTTAGCCTGCCTCTTAGCAATCCTAACAGTAACTCTCAAGACTTTAGACTTTATTTTCAAGCCTTGTTCTTGATCAGACTTTCTTAGGAAACACAACTAGAGGTTGTGTTTTCTCATGAGGTTCAGTGGGCACCGTATCCTGTGGTGATTTTAAAGATGGATAGGAACCAGAAAATAGCTTTTTTTTTTTAATTCCCTGTTGAATGGCCACATAGACCATTATGTTTATCTCTGTGCTAGTCAGACTGCACATAGATCTGCCTTCCAAAGGACAGGTTTAAGTCAAAGTACCTGAAAGAAGAACCCAGATTAAAAAAGTAGGTAACCATGTGAATCTATGCAGAATTTGTAACTAAAGCTTTTACTTTGTAAAATAGGATAGTTGAGGCCAGAAGGGGACTGTAGCTTTTACTTTGTAAAATAGGATAGTTGAGGCCAGAAGGGGACTGTATGAGGTCTCTAATCCAACCTGCTGCTCCAAGCAGAGTGAGCTCAGAGATCGGACCAGGTTGCTCAGAGTTTTATCGAGCCAGGTTTTGAAAATCTCCTAGGTTGGAAAATGCACAACCTCCTCAGGCAACTTCTTCCGCTGCTTGACATTGTTGCCATGCCTCAAATGTTATAACCATATAATACAGGCACTGCAGGCTGGATTTTGTTTGTTTGTTTTCGGGGGGGCAGGGAGGGATGGGAGCGGGGGGCACTACCTTTGGAGTAACGGTGACTCTGAAATGAGGCAGGGTGGTCTGGGTGAGCAGACGGAGCTTGGCCTGGGAGCCAGGGACCCCCTGAGTTACAGTTTGAGCTTTGCCTGGAACTTGCTGAGTGCCTTCCAGCAAGTCACTTTTTTTCCTCCCTCTATGTCTCAATTTCTCCATTTATAAAATGGGGATAATAATACTTACCTACCCCACAGGGGTGTTGTAAGGATTAATTAGTTGTTGGTACAGCACTTAAAGGATGTAAATAGCCATATAAATGCTAGATGTTATCATTATAATGAGAAGCACACAGCACTGTAAAAAAAGAAATAGTCTCAAAATAGGTTGCATGCACCATTATGACCCCCCATAAGAATAGCTTCTGGGGGTTATTTGAAACATCAACAAGCATCAAACTTCTAGATCTATAGTTTGATGCTGTGTTGTAGCTTCTAATGTTTGTTTCTCTTCCTATTTTTTATACCCGATGCAAGTTAGAAAAACAAGCCCAGGTAAACATATGTAGTGGTCCTGCTTGAATAAGCACTTTACTTTTATGATGTTTATGTTAAATATATAAGGATCATTAGGAGGACAAGGTGACATAGTCAGTTATTTTGATAGCCTCGAGGCACTTCACAACTGACACCAGGTTTTGAATTCCAAGTGGAAATGACCTGAATTATTGTAAGTGTGAAGTTTGTGTACCTGAAACACAACTTGAGGGAAGAGTTCAGAAATAGAGATAACAATGACAGTGAACTGCACTTTGTCAGGCCTTTCTTAATTGTGTTGTGAAATTTACAAACCAATTTGGAGGAGGGGAAAAAAAAATAAAGAGCTAGTTGGGCTCAGGGCTACTTGTACAAACTGGAGTTACTGGTGCCAAATAGCCAGAGCTTTTGCTGGTGATCTCTGCTAGCTAAATGCCCACCCAAGAGTAAAAATTCTGCCTTTATAACTCATTGTACAAAGTAGGACTCTCACCATTGTCATCGAAGTCACTGGGTCAAATCTGATTTCCTTTTTTCCCCCCATATGAAATGGGAAAAAAAAAAAAGCTGCTTATGGATTTCTGTTTAATAGTGTTTGCCAGACAAGGTAGAATTTTCACAGCACAAGTTCTATAGCTCAAGAGTCCTATTCACTCAGCATTTTTTTTATGGGTCTTTTATCCACTCTTTCTGGGCTAAAAAAAAAAAAAAAAAAAAACAGAGGAAGAAAAAAAGCAGGGAATTTACCCACTTAAAATAAGGTTTGCATCAAAACTGTCTTCTGGGTGTTTTGCTTTGCCAGACAAGGTAGAATTTTCACAGCACAAGTTCTATAGCTCAAGAGTCCTATTCACTCAGCATTTTTTTTATGGGTCTTTTATCCACTCTTTCTGGGCTAAAAAAAAAAAAAAAAAAAAACAGAGGAAGAAAAAAAGCAGGGAATTTACCCACTTAAAATAAGGTTTGCATCAAAACTGCCTTCTGGGTGTTTTGTTTTGTTTTGTTTTTATAATGCTAATGAATTCCAAGAACACCTTCGTAATGGTCTTCAGACATAGGATGCTTAAAATGGATATTAACATCTAAAAAAAGAGAACTATTTTCCACTTCACCGGAAAAATATATACTTCCCTCTCAATAAATATGGCCCTGTCAGGTAATATTTTCTGAGAAGTATGATGTAATGGTTTGAACACGAGTTCGAGAACTAAAACTATACGCGTTGTAATTCTCCATCTAAGGCTGAATTTGTCTGTGGCTCTGGGCAAATCACTCTCCTATCTCTCTGAATTGTGTATACATAAGATGATATTGTTGGTGTCCAGTACATCAGGTAGTTGTTATAAGGTGTTGGGTGAATTATGTCTGTTGAAGGTCAGGAGGAGGAAAAGTTGGATTGCTGTCTAATAATGAATGAAGTTTTGTCTCAAATATTTGATAAAGGTGAATGTATGCTTTAAGGTTAGTGGTTAAAGGTTAATGTATGCTTTAAGAGCACAGTGTCTGAACCTATAAGTCTGCAGAAACAACCTGAAAAACTTACAGATGCTATTTTTTCATAGTTTTTCTCTGCTTCCTGTTTTTGATTATAGATGAAGGAGGAAATTCAGAATAGTTCAAGCTTTGAAATTCCTGGTGTGGACTGAGGACTGTCATTAAAATCAGCTAATTTTATACAAACTAGGATGAAGTCAAGATTAAATTATTTATTTATTATTTTGTGTATTTAGATAAATACATTATAATGTGTATGTTGTCTTGAGAAGTATCATATATTTGAGAGTGTCAAAACCCAAAGCAAGTGGTATGCAAGGTTCGGTCTGTCAGGAAATTTTGGTGCCATTTACGGACCATTCTAAACACAAGGATCAGGTCAGTTTGCCATGCAAGGTACTGCTGGTAGGGGCATATTTAGAGGAATCAGACAGTGAAAGATGCTGAGAATCCTCAGATTTCCTCCAGACTATCTTTAAGAGACCGAAAAGAATAGGAACTTTGGTGCATTTAAAAAACAAATCGTAATTTTTGTAAAGTTTGGAAAGTAGCCCAGTAGTTCAAACAGGGATCGGAAATGTGGCACGAACAGGTTCAGATTCCATTTTTGGCTTTCATACTTTTGTTTTATGTCCAAAGATATTAGTGATTTTCCAGACAGAGTTTTCATTGTCGACTTTTCATTTTTTGAAAAAAAAGTTTTGGTATCAGAAATGCCCTGCTTTGGGGAGAAGAATTTGTCATCATCTGGCAATTTTTTAAGGAATTCCATCTAAATCTTAGGAATGACCATATTTAATAAGTCTCCTAAGCCTATCCCTCTCTGTCTATTGTTTTGAAGGACAGACAATGGCAGTGGCTTTTGAGAAACAATAGTTAAAGAAAAGCTCAGCAGAGACTGTGGAAGGGCTTTCCTCAGCACATCCAAAGTCACACAAAGTCTCATCCTTTAGCTGTGTTTAATGTAGAATATCTCAAGATATTCTTGAGTTCCTGTGACAAATCCGTAACTTTCAATAACCCTCAGAAAGCCATGGCCAAGCTGTGCTGCAATAGAACATAAGATCCCATGCTACCTTGGTGTTAATATTGCTGGAGAACACACAGCCCACTCCACCTGTCTCATAAATCTGTGTCTGAGAAAGCTTGTTTTATTTTATTATGTATCTTTGTGTCTTATTCTTCTATATGCTTAATAGCAACATAAACATTTAAAGTTTTTAACTCAGCTAATTTGTTAGTGGGAATTTTTTGTGGTAGTGAGTTTTGTAGTCTATTTGTTCGCTTTAATTTTTTTCTCCCTGTTGAATCTGCTTCTGCTTGATTTAATTAATTACATAGTTAAGCCTCGTACAAAACGGGCCCAGAAGTTTTTTTTTTTTTTTCCTACTCGTTTTAGTTGTCTTTGCTGTGGCATACCAACACATGAGAATTAATACCCAAACAACACTCAACTTATTTATACAACTCACTAGAACCCAGTACCCAAACAACTAGTTCAAAAAGATCATGTTCTCCCGCTGCTCTAATTTCCTGCAGATAATTTAGGATTCTAATGGAGGGGAAAAAGGAAAAAAAAAAAAAGTGCAGCTCCGCAGCATTGTGAGTTGCATTTCCCTTGTATTTAAAAAGAAGGACCTTGCAAATGTGATTCTAGTTGGTTGTTATTATTTATATATGTTGATAATTGTAGAATAATGATGTGTACAGGGAGTTCTGATGAAGACTGTGGAGGAAGTTGACTGAAGGGAGTTACAGATGGAAGTCCCAGATTCCTCTTGTACAGTGACAGTTTCCGAGCTCTATATGGCATATTTTTCTCTGGCCAAATATGTACTGTTTATCATATTTCTCTAGTTTTTTATGACTGATTTATCTTTGCTTTGAGTTCTTTTTCTGAGGATGCTTACAGCACACAGCAATGAATAAATGTAAATGATTATTTATAGTATGAGGAAAATGACTCAGTATTTTCTTTAATTCATTATAGTGATGAGAGTATTTCTGTAGTGTACAAATATTTGTTCAAAATATTTTGTGTAAACCATTCTATTGGCCTCTGAGTCGCATTTAAAAGAGCGTGAGTATCATTTTCAACTAGATTGATGGAAACCCAGGCATTTCACAGTGCTGCCTACAATCATGGTGAATTTAGGTCTTACTTGGTTTTCTTCTCTTTTTTTAGGGGGAGAGTGGGTTAGCAGGGCAAGGGTAATGAGATTGGTTGAACCCCAAATTTAAAACAAAACTTGTGGAAAGTATGCAAACCTACTGGCATATATATTGAAACTAGAAAGAAAAATGCTTCTTCAGACCCTTGTGAAGCAATAGTGCTTAATTAACCCTACTTAAGCCCTACCTTGTGAAAAGGTTAATGGGATTTTTAATGACCTTGAGTGGTCAAGGCCTCAATTTTACATTTCTTGTGAAAGAAAATGGAAAATAGAACAAGAAAGCTGTTCAAACTTCTGTAAATCTAGGAAAAAAAAACGTCTACAACCACAGCCCAGGTTACCTCCTATTTCACCCATTCCTTACCTGGGACCCACTGACATCACGGTGGGTGTTTGATTGTGGTACTCAGTTGCCATCTCCAGAATCTGAAGGTAGATCCTGGTCTTGCTTGCTGTTGCGGTGGAAAGGGCCAGTTGCTCTGCAGTGCCCTCGCATGTGCTACTGCATGGGAAGAGCTGCAAGGAAGGGGCCATAATAGAAGCACTGGTTTTGCAGCCCACTACATCTTCTCCCCCGCCCTTTCCCCAGGAATTAATGTTTCAATCCTTACTGCTTGAAGCACTTCCAGAAAAATGACAGTGTACCTCTATAACGCCAGAAGTTTCATATGTCATGGATGCTCAATGTAGCCAAAAGTTGAGCTGGTACAGTGTCCATGGTGGAGTGCAATGACCTGATAAACAGCTTAGGTCTGGTCACAGCCTACTGACAAGAGAGCATTCATCAGCTGCCACACACTGCTGTTTTGTTTGCTTTGACATTTTGTGTGGACTTTGCTGTTTTGAGCAGCTTAGATATTGTTGTATGATACTCCATTCTTTAATGTAATCATCTTCAAAAAATTAAAATCATGTTGTTATTTTTACAAAGACGTGCCTTGTTGTTAAGGTGCAATGGAGCTGTATCTGTTTTTTAACACTACTGCTGCTACTACTAATTGTAATTCCATTTCCATCCTACTGCCTGTCTGCAGGTCTCAAAATGGTTTTCAGACCTTATTAATGAATGAAATGTGATAATGGCTTTGGTGAAGTAGACAAATAGCATTAATAAATTTTATGTTTATTTTAAGCAGATTTCTCTGACTATTCTAATCTGAGCTGCACTGGAGGCATATATGGAGACAAAGATGCTTAAGGAAATGAGAAATTAAATAGAGTGTTAAACTTAGAGATAAGCTTATTGATAGGTGGTCATAGCTTTTTTTCATGATACAAAAAAACCAAGTTTTTCCTTTATGCTTGCAAGAATGCCTATAATTAGTTTCCATTTTGCTACTTGTCCTCACTTTTTGTTTTTGTGTAGCAGTTCAGTATGTCAAGCAATTTTCAAATTCTTACTTGACTTGAAGCTTGAGCTACAGTTGGGCTGTGAGTACAAACTTCTAGGTATTTTGACTGTGAAAGGACAGTGAATATGCAGCAGTGTGTACTGTAATGTAGTAGTATTATGGCTGATAGTCTTTGTGAGACGTCCTCCAGAGGTTGATACAGATGTTCTGCCAGGTAGAACATATACACACATACCCTCACATACTAATCAGTGCATTGTAAGAGTTAATTAATGAGCACGATGCTTCTTGTGGACAGTCAATACAGCAATGCATTCATCTGCAGGATCATAAATGTGCCTTCTTTGGCTTTATCTAACATAATATATAGCAAAGCATTGCAGATGAAGCTATTAATTGCATGAAAGAAACTGTCCATAATTAGGTTTGGAATGTATCTATAATCTCTAGGATCAATGGTTCCTGACACCTGTTGAGTGGCAGGAGGGTAAAACCTTTCCTAACCTCACTGAACACTTCTGTGTATCACATCCTTATTACATAGAGGAGTGGACTTTAAAGGTTGGAGAGTGGAAATAAGATGATATAAAATGAGAACTTGCTGAAATGACCTGCATTTTGCTCCTGTGGGTCAGTTGCAGCTGTGGTGTAATTGTTAGGAATCCCTTTGAAGCCAAAGAAGTTACTCTAGAGTTGAGTTTTGCATTATACTTTTCTGCTTTACACTAACAAGGGAGCAAAAGAATTAAGTTTGTTTTCAAAAGTACATGGTATGAATTTTGACTCCTGCTTCTTTGTAGACTGTGCGTCTCACTCTGAAAGGCTGCATTCCCTGTGGCCAGTGATCATACATACGTGAAGGCGACTATACCATTGCTTCATATAATTCACACTTGTGCAGACTAAAAATGGCTATGATCCGTTGTTCTGAAACCACTCCTGACAACTTCACCTTTTGAAGATGAAACTCTATTCAGAAAATCCTTTCTTTCTGCTTGAAATTAGTTCACGGAGAGTATTACCTGAGGAATGATATAGATAAATGTGTGTGTGTGCGTGCACGTGTGCATATCCATGTCTCCTTTGCAATGTTCTTCTGTTGCATGTGTGCGCTCTCACCCTCAAGCATAGCAGTTTAGACATGAAAACGGTGTGAGTATAAAGCAGCATAATTCTTACTAAATGCAGAGAAATATGTATGCAGTTTCTGTAAAACGTGCACATGTAGTAGCTATACAGAAAAATATTATAACCTAGGAATTTACTACATCAAAAGGAGCATTTAAAAATGGCTTAATTTAAATTGTGTGTCACTTCAACCTAATTTGCAGGAAGCTGTTAAATAGGTCTTCCTATCTCCCCAAAAACACCCCAAGGATCTGCTCTCTAATGTAGTGTTCTGCCATCAAATCTGTATAAACAAGTATAAATGTTTAAAAAGTAAAGAATGCTAATCAAGAGACAGAAGACAGGCACTGCTTAATAAATCTTGCCTTCAATTTATTTGTCTAGTATTACAAAGGCAGAGGAGATATCAATTAATATAGGCAAAGAGGACCCATAATTTATAATTAACTGGCAAGTGGTTTGTAACAAACAGCAGCACTGAATCTAATAGCCAGTAGAAAAATAACTAGTGTTGATTTGTCCCTCGGCAAATTAATAGAGTGCTTATCAATGACAGGGTTACATAAAACTGCTAAATAAATAATCATCAGTGAGTTAGAGTGAAGCAGATCTTTAACAAGCTTAATCTGAACCTCTTGACATCTGTAGACTATGAAGAGATTAAATGCTAAGAAAGAGAAGATACACTATACACATTGTAAGCATGCTCAGTGGCTGTGCAAGATCATGTGCTTAGGCAATGAGGAATAAGGCAATATTTTTATTACAAAATTACATTGAAAAATGATTTTCATTATAATTAGACTGAAAATTATAAAAGGTGTATCAAAGAAATGCTGAATGGGAATTAACCAGAGAGAATGGCACTACATCTCTAGGCAATGAGAACATCTCAGTGGAGTCAGTTTTGATGTATTTTGGGCTCAAGGATTTTTTCTTGATTTTATTACTCACCTTGTCCAGTTCTGGTTTCTGTGTCGCTTTCACTGATATTCCCTAGTAGCTCACTTAAATCTTCACAACAGCTAAACAACACCCCTAATTTGCAGGATGTGTCTTACTTATAAACCTGGAAATTCATATGCTGGCTATAATTTCTAACACAATAATGTCTTATTTTCATGATGGCTTTTCACTATGTCCATGTGTAAAGGCTTCTCTAGTCCTTGCTTAATGCTAATATGAGTTACTTTTCTGTCCTGGAAAGGTAGACCTGGATAGTACCATGCTGGGGAATCTTAAAAGACATAGTCTTCAGGTGCTAGTGCACAGACGTATATTTCATAAGCAAGGGGAGACTGGAGGTGCATGTTTTTTATGGTACTCAGTGCACAAGGATTGGGGATATAACCCAGATCCCATAGGGTCACTGGCTTCTAAGGCTACCAGAAATCAATTGCAGATTGTTTCTTATGGAAAGAAGAAAGGGCTGTCCCTTCTAAAACAACTGTGGTTGGCCTTAGAGCATAAATTCCCAGTGAGTGAATTACTTCTATTATTACACTGAGTCCCCTATCCTTCCTCATGCTCTTGTCTCAAAGCCGAGCCAAGTAATTTTCTTGTGAAACTCTGTTGTAACTTCCATGCAGCAAAGAGCTGCGAGTCCTTGTTCTCTTTCGGTCATAAGAGCAGAGTTGTCCTGACATAAATGGGCAACTTCTGCTGAAGAGCATCCTTCTGGGAACTCCTAGCTTTCCTTCTGTCCTCTTTAATACTCTTCATCCTGCAGAAGCAGAAGGACCTCTAGTATATCAATACACATTCAAGGAAGTTTTTATTTTAATTTTGGAAATGTGATAATGAGGCAATCAGGTGCCAGACAAGATAAGTAATTTGATGGGTCTGAATTACCTTGGGTGATATCATGAATAAGAAATAATCATCTGTCTGTAGAGCAAATATTCCTGAGGAGGAGACTAATCTCTCTCTTTTTTTTTTCTTTCTTTTTTCTTTTTTTTTTAGCTTTATGGCTATTTCTTTCTATTGGCTTTGGAATATGCTGCTATTGGCTAGACAAGAGAGTTTTGGTTTTTGGTCTAGTACCATGCTGCAGTGATGGATTACTGTTGTTCAAAAGTAGAAACAACATCTATTTAATAAGCAAGGAACTTCCTATAGCTTTGTGTTTAAAAACATCTTACCTAAGTGCACAGCAAGATGAGCCTTCCTTGGCTTTGTGTGGGCTAAGTAGTGTCTCTGAACCCATATTTTGTGCATAGCATTTTGTATCTGTATAATGTGATTTCTGTTAGCCTTTTCCATTTTTTAAGATTGTTTCAGTATTTAGTAAAATCCTCCCCCTTGCTCTAATTTGCAAAGAGTTGCCTAATTGTGTATATATACATCATATTTCATTAAATTAGGAACTGTCAAATTCAGGAAATGGTGCATTTTTGTTGGGTAACATCAGATCTTGGGCAGAATGTGCCCTATCTCTTTAGAGAAGGAGTGCCAGTCTCTATTTGTCCTGCCTCAGGTGAGCATAGTAATTGAGAAATATTTATTTCTTCAGTCGTTCTTTCTTCATGTCCCATCTATGATGTCCAGGTGACTTGCTGCATGGAGACACCTATAGTGTGTGCTGTGTAGACTGATACCTGTCTTGGAGACTATTGTTCCATACCATGTCCTGCCATCCAAGGGACTGGATGGTGCAAGGTTGGGAGGAGAGCAGCGAGCAACAGTGTGTTGCAGTAATAGGTAGGCAGTGATATGCGGCAGATTCTATGGGAAATGGTATTAACTATGTCAGGAGATGAGGTAGGGGGTGTTCCTCATGGCTCGCATGCAATATTTTTTCCTGAAACTTGATTTTTTATTATTATTATTTTTAGGGCTGTGGTAGTTTTGCGCGTTGCTGTCAACGCTGTGGTAGGTTCTCCACGTCGAAGGTGCTATCAGGGAGGTTACAGGGCATTCATCAAAATCAAGCTGATGCAAGCATGAGTACTCACAAGACTGAGGCCTTTTATACTGAAAAATGCTGAAGGCTGAAAAGGGGCTAATTTATTTAAATTATCTGTATACATGTCAAGCCCCATAGTTTCCTGATGAAGCTGACAATTGTGGGTTGAAGAGAGGTTTTCTTAAATTTAAAAACAAAAAACTAACAGAGGACATTGTACTAGGAAACCTGGAAACTGAGTAGATAATAATCTGTGCAGATGTACAAAAATACAGTTTTCTGCTATTAAGCTTTTAAATGTCAGTAAATGGCAGTTTAGTAGATCATTTGCTAATAATGATTAAATTTCTCATTAAAATGTTTCCTTCATTATTCTTCAGGTAGAAATGTGTAATTCAATGATTGTTACATCAATTATACTTAAAAAGCTCATTAAAATACTGAAATATTATCTCTCGTAGCCAGAGTACTTTAAGAGTACTGTACTAATTACAAAAGGAATAAACTCTTACCATTTGAATTGATGCCTTATAAATTCTTAATGCAAAGCTAACATATAAAGTTTTAAATCAAATATATAGATCCAATAAAACAAAACCTTTTTAATCTTGTTTTACCTTCAAAAGGATTCTGATTATTGTAATTAAATAATGCATGATATAATAAAGATCTAGAATGTGTGATTATTTCATTGGCAATTGAATATTGGTGCTTTTTTATTTATGCAACCAATTTATCACAGGCAATATGCATCAAGCATTAAAATATTGATACAATTACACCTATCCTGCCAATAAAAAAAGAGAACTGTGACATGACTCTCTGCTGATGATACAAGGACAGTTTGAAATCCTTATTAAATTTTAATATTCTGATGTGCTGGATTATGCTAATTCCGCTATGGAGTAATGTCTCCTGTTTCTAGCATTCTGCCATTTATTTCTATGCGATTACAAACCCAGCTTCACTTAGCGTGGCTACAAGTACTGCCTGCCTTGCTGCTCTGTTGGTCAGTCCTAGGAATAAATGTAAAAAGATGCCTTTGAATTTCACTTCTTAAAGTTGCCGTTTTGTTCTGAATGCAACTGTTAATTTTTGCTGCTGCTCTATCCTGCTATTCTTCCAAAGACTTTTTGCAGTCTTCTGGCTGAAATGAGGAATAACTCACCTGTTGATGGTGGATTTAGTAAGACTATGTTCAAAACAAATGTGTTTCCATTCTCGTGGAAGAGAGAATTTCTTAAGTAGAGCATTAAGGTGTGCAGGTAAAAATTGAGAGGAATGATCAGTTTTTTAAGGTTGGACCAACAACGAGACCAGGCTGGATATAAATTGTTACATTGGATCACAGTTTTTGTACCTTTAACCTTATAAAACTGACGTTTTTCTGAAGGAACTAAGAAGCTAAGCTAGATAGGCAGGGTTTTATTTTGCCACTTTTATGAAGGTAAATTGAGGTACAGAGAAGTCCTTAGGGCCACCTCTGGTCTTACATGAGATATGCCAAGTCCTTGGCCCCATACAGAGTTACATTTCCTTAAATTAGAATAGCGCTGGGGAAATTGGTAAAAACTGAACGTATCCAGCCATTCACATACCTGAGTTAGATTTTTGAGGGAGCACCTCAAATACATGGTGTGTTTCTGCAGCACAGAGAAAACAAAAAGTGGCCCCAAACAAACATTCGCAGCTGTGCCGGCTTTCCAAAACGTCCTTTGGATATCGCCGTGCTTTCAAGTGAGTAAAGAAGCTGCAGGCTTCTGAGTAAACAGTAGTAAAAAGATCAAAAAACCCCAACAAAGCATGAAGATGGTATCACGATGGGTGGAAGGCAGGCCTTTGCCAAGGGTCATCCCTGGAAGTGTTCGGGATTTACACCGACTCCTTCACTTTGTAAAATTATAAACCCATAACGTCAGGGTTTGATGCACCAGGCTGATGAACTGCAGCCTGCAAAGTGTCCAGTACTCGGCGTTCACTGCGGTCCGGGAAGGGAGGGAGGGTTTAGTGTCTTGCAAGACGAGAAGTTCTCTTTTTCCATGTCTCATCCTCTACCTTGCCATATTTTCAACTATCTCACCAGATAATACTTCTTGTCTCTTTGCCTCATGTCCGTGTTTTGCTCAGGAGGTACTGCTTGAGTTGTGCAAAAGTCCCTCACATGTCGTATTTATGAGCGCCTGTTTGGCTCAAATTAAGATCAAGCTCTCGGAATAAGCAGTCCAGTGCCTGAGAGCTTGTGATTCAAGGCATCTGCTTAGTGGAGATAGATGCTAGCAGGTTGGGTAAAGAGCAAAGTTTTAATACCTGTGACTTTAAATTTAAGATGTTCCCATCTCACATAGAATAAATGATGAGAGAGGGAGGAGAAATAAATAATTAGCTTGCTAATTGATTTTTAAAAATGCAGTAGTTTGTAGGCATATGATGATGTTTGCTGCTTTTTCGGATTTCTCTTGCTCCCAACTTACAGTAACTATGAAGATAGCACCTGATCACACTGCAGCCACATGTGTGACGAGTGTGAGGACCTCGTGCTCCTACCCAGTTTGCCAGAGCATTAAAGCCATTGCTGCACGTGCTTTACATGTATTTGTGCTTGTTTATGTACCTATGTAGAAGCAGCTGAAGAAAAAGGAAAGAAAAAAAGTACTAATGTTTATGTATTGCTAGATAACAGTATTTTCATTCTTATGTCCGTATACACGCTTTGTTTGAAATTCTTTTGCTGTCTGATGTGGGTTATCTCTCTGCTGTAGTTAATTGGATGCTGTTTGAGAGAAAGGACTTAGCAATGCACAGCTTTGAAGTGCTCTCTTACCAAAATAAAAATTCTTTGACTTATTAACACTGAAAACTATATGAGTAGTTTACTGTTAAAGTAGTAGCCTGCACTGAAACTGTGCACCCTACAATACAGATACTTTTTCCTCTATAAAAGTAGCTGATTTAGTCAGAAAGGTGACAGTTAAGACTGGCTGCAGGAGAAATTTTTGCATCTTTGCAGAGCGACTTCTTTTTTTTTTTTTTTTTTACTCTACCGTAGTGGCTGTCCATCACAGTTGTTATGTATGCAGGCTGAGTGAGCCCGCGGGGGATCCTAGTTATTTACACTCTTTTTCAAGCTTCGAAGCTGTTATAATCATTCGCTGTCAACTTTGTGCTGACACTGAATTTTACTTTGTGTTTTTTATGCTCGGTTTGGGTCTAAAATACTGGCATCCATACCCTACACTGTAATTCTATGGGTGACTGAGTTGACCAGCAATACACAGTATTACTAACAGAGCTTTAGAAACCTGCTGCATATGGAGATTTCAGGATTTGTTGATTGTGGACAGTAAACAAAGTCCCCAGGCTTTGTGCTTTTATCCTAGTGGTGGCCCTCAGGAATAAACTGTGTACCGCGTTTCATCTCATTGCATTTTCATCTTAAAAAAAAATGTAAATATTATTTTCGTTTCCTACAAAGCTGCAAAGTTAGAACAGGCAAAGTTTTTCATTGCATTTTTTATTTTCATACTTGCTTGTTTTCTCCAGGCCTGTGTTTAAAGAAATGCATATTTTTTTCTGTGATCACCATATGTTTAGCATGAAGCAGCAGATAGTAGTGGAGCTGGTAATGGGCTAATACTTCAGATCCGAACTGAAATAATGTGTTGTGTGAAACATTGGGAATAAATTATCATGAAAGTGCGTGCATTGACAAATATATAGGGTTTTTATACCCTTTTAGGCTTAGAAAGGCCAATTTGCATTTCTGTGTTTAAATGTCTGTGGTTTGCCATACCGTGAATAAACAAAACTTCTTTCATGTGTACATTAAACCTTTCCTTAAGAACAGGCTCCTCAACCTTTAATGACAGTACCCTGACTGATTGCTGCTAGTTTAAAATGCGAGAGATTCCAACTAAGCAGCTCCAGTGTGAAATTTCAGATGCTCTGGGGCCCAAAGGGAGCGATCGCACAAAATGATACGACCCTGCTCTTAACTGGACTTGAAATAAAACTGGTCAAGGAGCTTGTGTGCTCGGCCAATGTAATAAAGTAGACAAATAATTACTGAGCAAATCAAACACACTTACACCTCAGATGATTTTGAAATATTATCTATAATCGGGCACTTCTGTGCTAGGAGAAAAGGTTAATAAAGTAATTTAAAAAAGATTGTGTGGAGTATTACAGAAACAGAAGAGGACTGGTGATCATAATTGTTAATCTCCTGAAACACCAGTCCTTTCCTGCACAAGGAGTATATTTTAGTACAACTCATTATTGTTCGTTCCACTTACTACTATATTATACCACTTAATTACCTTTTGTAAGGTACCTAATTTTAGCTTTCTTTTCCATTTCTCTAATGACAAATAATGTTGATGGAAACATTCCAGAAAAAAATAAAAGTGCAGCTTAGTTAACATCCCCCTCAGACCTCTCACTAAAAGACTAAAGATAGAGATGGAGATGTGCAATAGATAGATGTTTGGAACCTGAGTGACCACAGAAATACAGTGTGCTCTGTTGTAAAATACCAGTGAACTGGGTAAATGCATCCTCCACGGCTCCCTTTCTACAACCCTGCTGTGTATGAAAGGAGCCTAATGTTATATGTAACAAGAAAGATTCAAGTTTTGCTTTTTGATAGTTGTGATTGGTTCCTCTGAGGCCTGTTTCCAGCTCATGAAATGCCAGATAATCACAATCAGGTTTTGAAGGTAAAGGAGAGGTATCAGTCTAAGCAAAAGAAGGCTAAGCATGTCCAAAATGTGTCCTGTTCACGCTGTCTGTTGCCTGTCACCTCTCTCCTGTGTCTCTTTAGTTCCTGCATTGATAAATTCCCAATATAGAGTGTTACTGAAAGTGGTGGAAATTTATGCAGCCACCATTAAGCACCAGTGCCTGGGCTCTCAATGGCTAGTAGACTGCAGAGATCTAAGGGAACTTGAAATCTTCACTGCCTCTCCCCATACCAGGAGTCAGGGCCACCTTCTGAAGGCTGTTGTGGACAGTTTCAGGAAAAGCAGCGGGTTTTGAAATGGACTTTTGCCATTCTGGCTGGAAAATGTTGCAGCATAATAGGGTTCATGGCTCAGAAAAAAATTGCCACTTGTGGTAATTCCTGGCAAGAAGATATTGTGTTTGTGCTCAAAATAATGATTTTTCAGTAAGTTTGGTGGTGGCGGTGATCCGTCTCGCAGTATTTAAGTGCAGTGACTTTCTCCCAAATATCTGAATGCTTTCAGCAAGTTAAACCAACAGTCTTTTAGTGGGCCAGATACGCTGCTAGCTCCCTCACTTATGTATATATATCTAATGGTTGTCTTTAACCCAGATAACTGTGTTTACCCCCTAAATGGAGTAGAATAAGTGTAGAGTCCGTGAAATGTGGAGTCTGTTGCAATTTCTACCACTTCTCTTGGGTCATTTCCCTTCCCTTGGATGACAGTTTCCAGAAACAGAGAAACACTTGTAGATCCTGCAAAATACTTCTCCCAATTTATGGTAGTATGGATACTGGTTTGGGTAGGTGGAGAACCAAGTAGATAGATATTGCAATAAATATTTAGAGCAGTGAGTTTATTGTGCATATATTTTTGTAGTTTAAATTGTACCCTAAGCAGACATCACTTTGTGAGAGAACCTCAAGCCTGACTTCCATCTCCAGAAGACATAAACCTAAGGATGTCTCAAAAAACAATTTTCTCTGATGTGTAATTTTGACTAATTTCTGGTGAATAAGATTATGGTTGTTCTTTGTGCCCTTTCTAAAAATTCACCTGTGTGATGGGTTTCTGATCTAAGCAGGTTCTGTCATCTTGTTTCAAACGCAAATATCTGAGCATGGTGTTGGGCTTCCTCATCTGCCCACTGCTGCATCAAAATTGGTATTTTCTTGTAACTTTTCTTAGAAATAGGACATACAGATTGGAAAAGAAATTGAATAACACTTGCGTGGGCTTTACATAATTAAGGCCAGAGCACAGAACAATATGTCTTTTTTTTTACAAATGAGGATCCAGAAATTCCCAGTATGAATATCTGAGCTGCGGTATCTTGAACAGGTTAGAAAAGTAGTCATAGTAATTACTTTCATCTGCCAAAATATTTCTGTCAACAATGGCTAGCAATAAAGGAAAATGATCACTTTTAGCATATCTATTACAAAAACAGTTGTCTAAAATAAGAACTGCCTAAAATATCTGCTGGAATTTAAAGCATCAGTTGTGGAGTCACACATTGCTTCCCTGTTTTCCTCGGCTGTGGTGCTCTCAAAACAATTGATGTGAAATGCAAGGCTTGGTTCCAGACAGTGGAGGGAAAATTACTTCAATTCAGGATTTGTAAATAAAGAGAATACTATCCAACAAGTTACTGTAAAAATAATTTTTTTTTTTGGCTTTTAGGTTTTATACAAATCACTTATATCCTCCTTAAAAGAGATCTTTTTTTTTTTTAATATAAATATAGTGAATGCAAAACAGTATTAATCCAGTAGTAATATCATCTGATAGTAGTTAATCCCTTCTTAGGGATGGCTTTGCATGGTCCTTTGGAATACAGAAATGTGCTTTTACTGTTAGGCATTTTGTTTAAGCATCAATCAATCCTTAATGCTTAATTGTCTTCTTTCTTCCCCCACTCTGTAAAAGACCACCAAGTAAAATGAATGCAGTCTTCAAAGGTATTTCCTTGGGAGTCTTATTACATTCTTTAGCCCATTATTTTGTATTCTAAGGTTATGGATCAAGGGCAGTCCCATGCCTGTGGTTTTGACTTGGCTATCTGTTGTGACAGGATGATGCAGACCTACCAGAAGATCCTAATCTGTCGGGGGAAGTCTATTAAAGTTCAAGCCCCTAAGCTGTCTCAGCCAAATCAGGGATACCAAACTTACATTTGTTCTTGTGATGACCATTCATTTTGGTCAAATGAAGAAATTGCTAGTGTGGGTTTTGTGGCTTCAGGGGTGAAATCTATGAATGTCACATATCTTTTAGCCTCTCTGCGCTCTCTGCAACATTATTGAGAATGCTTTTATATGAAAACAAAACAAAAAACGACCATTTGTATTGCAGCTGTTTATAAGTCACCTTGATAATAAAAAGTTTGGGGAAAAGAAGCATTAGCTTATATAGAAATAAATATTTTTGTGAATAAAGCTTTATGCAAAAAGATGTATAAGGAGAAGAAAAAGAAATCTTGAAATGCATCCAAAGATTCACCGTGTTTGGGATAGTAGTAAGTAATGTTATGGACTATGGACTATCAACGATAGACCTTAGACTTTTTATAAAATCGGTGGACTTCAGTTGTTTTGAGAATCATTAAGTGAAGGAGAGTAAGCTGAAAAAGTAATTTATTTTGCTAACATTTAAGTACAGTCTGTTTTAATATCCACCATTATAAACATGTATCAGATGAGGAACATCTTTTTTTTTTTTTTTTTTTTTAGGTTTTCTAGCGACAAAATAAAATACAGGGAAGACTTAGGGCCATTTTCAGTGTGCTAAGAGCAAGTTGCTTAGACTTTTTTAAGCTGATAGACTTTTGAGTTGCTTGTTATTTGTTTGAGCTCATCCTGAAAAGTTACATACGGGTGAATAAATGAGTTCATTGAATAAAGAGGGTTTTGAATGGTCATATTGGAGTTTTTATGGCCTCAGTGGGGCTGTACTCAAATAAAAACCTGCAAACCAAACCAAACAATAAATGATAATGTTAGATTACTGCTTTGGGTAGGCAAAGAGAGATTTGAGTATAGGTGGTACGTTTAGTTCGGAAAGGTGCTGCATTCCTCTGAAAAGTCTGTGAAAGCTTTGTGCTGTGTTCCCTCTGACATGGACTGTTTAGAAGACCTTAATGAAGAGCTTTGTATAAAAGGTTTTGGAAATAACAGAAAATCAAAATCTAGTATTTATATATATTCATATATAAAAATACATATATTGCTTTTGTTGCACTTTTATTAGCTTTGTACTGTTTTGCTCCGATTCTCTCTAGGTGAGATTCTTACTTGTTGATGTGACTTTCCGTTCCCCTTCTCATTCCTTCCTGACCCTGCTCCTGTTTTCTCCCTCCCTCCCTTTTCCAGCTACCATACTTAGGGCAAGTAATTCTGCAGGAGAGCCTGTTTCCTCAGGAATGTGAAATGGCATTCAGAGTCCTGAGCTAATTCACCAAGTTCTGTAGCTAACAGTAACATCTGGACACAAAATGTGTGAAAGAAAAGCTCTTGCAGCAGAGAACAGAGAATAGATGTAGAGTGGAAAACAAAACAAAATTACTTAGTCTTTTTTGTTGCAAGTTCTTTCATCTTTAAAATATAGACTATGTTTAAATGGAAAGTTTTGCTTTTAGATAGGTGGGCTAGGAAATTAATCTCATGCATGCCTTTTTGATATAACATTAAAATAAGCAGTGTTTTTTTGATTCCAGGGTGAATTATTCCAGAGTGTGTCTGTCTCTTACCTATCACCTACACGCATACACACACACAGTCACTTTTACTTGCCTTTATCTAAAAAGATATGATGTGCATCTTCCTCTAGATCTCCCAAAATGGATTGATAACTGTGACCAATAGTAATTAGTATATGTTTTTGTGCAGTAAACATAGATTATAGAGATATAGTTAGGTCCATTTGCTTTCAAAAGGCAGTAATGTAAAGGTGAAAAAAAAATGTTTTGCTAATTCTAGAAATTAGTTATAGAAAGTATGTTTTGTCTAAAAGCTGATCTTAAAAATCTTTATGTGACTATCCCTTTATTCCCATCAGTAACTCCACTGGCAACACTGTTTTTAGGACTAGCAATAGGCAACACAACAAGTAACCGTCTAAAGTTCCCAAACATCTTGGTCCTGAAAAGTAGCTTAAAATCTTCTACATGCCTTGGAGTCACTGGGATTGGTCCTGGAGCATAGAAGCGCCCATAAAAGCACTCGCTGGCTCTTGGCCCCATGCTGAAGTCTTCTTGCTCCGGGTACGCCCCAAGCTGGGGCTGAATTTCTGGAAACGCTGAGCTGTGTCCCAGCGTAAAAAATATTTACTCACACTGCAAGCAGCTCTTTTCATGGTACGATTCATCAGGAGCAGAAAGCTGCCTGCTGCAGTCTAACCTTGTAGATACGCTCTTAGGACAGATTAGAGCCCTGTGTTTACTGTCCACACTTGAGCACTATCTTCCCGTGGTCCTGAGCAGTTTGGGCTGAAGCCAAGTGAGCGTGGGTTCCCGTGGAGCTGCAGAGCGTGGCAAGGGGGAAGGTGAGGGCTTCACCATCGCTGTGTGTGAGCCTGGGCACGTTGGAGATGTAGATGGGAAGGTGCCTGCTGGAGGAGCATGTTCCCTTCTGCATGGGCACCAGCAGGTGCTTTGTGCTTTAATACATGCCTGACTGAGGCTTGGAGACGCAACGTGGGCACAGTTCAAGGGAACGCATGAGATCTGGCTTAGAGAAACCAGCTTGGAGAAGCATCTAGGAGAAAAAAAAATAGGAAGAGAGGAGATTTATTAGGTGAAGTTGGTAATGTCGTCCCGCTCAACCTGCATTGTGTACAGTGGTGGAACATGGCGTATAATGAGGATAGCGCTGTCACGGTGAGCAAAGCAGGATGTGGCAGGAGGAATTAGGAAACAGCTAAGTGAAAAAAATAGGAGATTAAGTGCTGAAGTCAAATGAGCAGCACTTTTTTTTTTTTGCTGTCTTTAACTTTGGAAAAAAAATCTTAACTAGTCTCAAAACTAAAATAGTGAGAACCAAAGCTACAGAGAAAGTTCGAAGTTATTTGTAAAAGTGTTCCAGCTAACTGCATCTGGCCAAAAAAAAAAGGGGAAAAAAGAGGCAAGAAATTGGCAAAAAATTATCATTCTAGATTCCATCACATTGAACTTATCCCTCAAATTTAGTCTTCTCAGTCACTTGGATGTGACTGTTAATCACTCATGCATGTTCAGAAACTGAAGTCACTGATTTTCTGCCTTGGACTCAATTTAGAGCAGTCTGAGAGATGCTGTAACCTCTATTAGCTGGCTATCCTGGAGTGAAGAATTATCTTGTTATTGTAGAGATGTTGTGAGTACTTTGTGCACCCCCTAAAACCGCAAGGAAAGCCTGTGCACACCATCCATGAGTGAGCACTCAAAATAAGTTGACAAGATTGTGTCCTATTAGATGGATTTCCTTAAAATGCCACTCCCTTCAGACTGCTTCTGCATTTTAGAGGAAAAATAAAATCAATAAACTTGTTGAAGGCCCTATAAGTTTGTACAAAAAATATTTGAATAATTGTAAACAAGTAGCAATACATGATATTGTCACTTATGGAAGTTGAGCAACTAATCTACGTGATGCAGACATACTAAATACACTTCAGAGAAAGTGTGTCAGTCATTCAGTGTGTAATGAATAAGGTTTTAGTTATTTCAGGTGAGTATTTTCCGTTAAAATCCCCACCCAGATAAAAAAAAAGAAAAAGAAAAAAGAAAAAAGGAAAAAAAAAAAAGAAAGAAAAGCCAAGCCTCAACCTTGCATTTCAAATAAACTGGAATCAACCCCAATTTCCAATTCACTAAAGGAAGATTGCTCTCTTCTGCCATAATTGAGTTCACATTTGGCGACTTGCGAAGCCATGCACTGCAATGCGCGGTGCTCACACTTGTGAGCAGCTTGGCTGCGTGCGGGCGGCAGGGATGGTTTTTTTTGCCAGACCGAGACTGCAAGTGCGGCCTCCCCCTCCCGACAAGACCTTCCACCTGAGGGCAGCACCATCATCAGCTCTGGCCGACTTGTGCACAGTCGGTTTTTCTGTTTCCAGTCCAGCTTTTTTGGCGCCTCCAGTTCAGGTTTTGTTTCACCCCCACACACACACGCATTGTTTCCCATAATGAGCTATGATCACTCCAACTTTTAATACCTTTCAACTTCCCTTTGCTAGGAGGTGCATCCCTTATTTTATGTTACAGTGTAGTGACTTTACCTCAGTTGTTTCCTGTGCTGTACAGCATCATCCTTCTTTGTATTGTCTTAATATATTAATGTTAGAAGCAGCATGTGCAAAATGAGGCTCTAGGAGTGTCTTAGTACCTTTATGAAAATACCTCTTCTAAGTTTCATGCCATTCTGAGCAAAATTGAACCTTTGTTCCCCCATTCTGAGATTTCTTCTCTTAAGCTGGATGCTGACAGTGCAAGAGGTAGCACCTTTAGCAGGTAAAATATGTTGTTATGGTGGGGATGTATGGCGGGGATGCTGACAACAATTAGCACATGCTACTCACTAACAAATGGAGATTACAACTGAGCCGAAATGGCAGGCTGCCATCAGCGTGATAGTTACGGGGCAGTTTAATTTCTAACGAATGCAAGCACTGGATTAGTAACAATATTCAACAAAATGCTGCTTGCATTCTCTTATGGCTTTCATTACCAAATTGAAAATCTGTGTAGATTTCTGAAAATTACTTTTAAATGTAGCCAATCTCCTCGACTGCAAGGCTTGATTTGCTGGTGAGGGAGTCCTGCTGTGAGATTTTAATGAAAGATCATAGTGCCCCTCCAAGACCGTCAAAGAGCTATGGGCCCTGAAAGACCTGAAATAATCTGTTTTACTTTTAATGGCAGCCATTTTATATTCATTAAGATCAAAATGCAGTTTTGCAGGCAAATTGCAAAGCTGTTCCACTCACAGCTTGAGAACCTGGAGGCCCTACAGCTTTTTATCTTGTTCATAAGCAAATATGCAGTTAATATCTTTTAATATGCTTTGATGCTTGGTACCTTATGGGTACATTGTACTGGAGGTTAGAGAACTGCATGTTTCTTTGGCAGTGCTAGCAACGAACTAAAGCACTAGTCCTTTTATTTCCATAATGGCAGAAGAAATGAGTCTCCTTTTTTAATATGAGCTCTGCTCAAATAAATTGTGAAGCACCGTGTAGTATATGTTCAGGGTCTCGTTGAAGGCACATTTTTTTCACTACATTCCATCTGTTGGTGGTTCTTATTATTTAAATTTATACGGCCACATTATTTAAATGTAAACAGCCAAATAAGATAGGATCAAATCATTGGCATCTGGGAACTGTGCTCTTATCCTCTTTGATTGTGAGGTTGTGTGCATTAATAATGGAGTTCTAAAGACTGTGATTCCACCTGATATACTGTATGACCTTAACAGTTGTGATTTTATCAAGGTTTCACTGTATGAGAAAATGAAGGTATTTTGCAGCTCATTTCTAGCAAGGCTAGTTTGTATTATCTTGTGTCCAGGGTAGTTCTAATCTCTGTGTGTATTTTAAATACTGTTTTCGTCTCTGATTGCCATATTTGTGGTTATGCTGTAGATCACATCCTCTCCAACTGTTTTCCATGAATAGACTATACCCTTACCCTGTGTGTGTTGGTTTAACTGTATGTTCAGAGGGATGCACTGTTGTCCCATCCCAGGTTGTACAAAACTTACTTGCCAGTGCGCAGAGTTCTGCACTGCTGTGAAGCATTTCCTCAAGGTTTAACACTGTAAGGGGGCTTGCAAAAGTTGAGAGTAGTGTAGTGATAAAGACAATTAAATTAAGATGGAAATGTGCAGGAGTTTCTAGTCACACAGTGTTTTTTAAATCTTGCTTCTACAGAAAACTTGACTTGAACTCT
>NW_010589269.1:353774-358774 GCF_000705375.1 Tinamus guttatus | reverse complement strand
CAGTCTTCCCTGAATTACCCCAGGTCTCATAAGAAAACATCAGTTAGTGATCAATTCCCTGCGTACAGAAGAGTTTGTTTGTCCTTTTTAGAGGATGCCAGGAACTACGTAGAATTAGACTTGCTGAACCATTTGCTCTTTTCTATTGGACGTTTCTCTAGTGACTGCCCTGAAAAGAAAATATGTATTCTACATCTGTAGCCTGAAGTCCAGATTTTTTCTTATAGCAGAACATGATATATGACACTCCTGCTGCTTCTTACTTACTCTTAGCTGATGATCATATCCATGGGAAAAAAAAATACTGCTTCAACAGATATTACTGCTATGACAACATACTGTAAATTATTGTTCCCAAATGCGCGTCTTGATCCACTGTTACATTCTACTAGCTTACACCACTCAAAGCCAGATTTAGAAAAAGGCTAGATCCAGTAATGCCTGGACTATCTTGTGAAAGCTCAGCCTTGCAATATTCATATGCCTTACTCAAGGGATCTGCAAATACAGTAATAAGCAGTTTCTACAGAGAACTGTTGTCTCACAATATTCCTGTCCTGTCCTGTCCTGTCCTGTCCTGTCCTCTCCTCTCCTTTCTTTTTTTTTTTTTTTTTACTGATAATTTAGAAATCTTCTGTAGTATGTGCAGGGAGTCCTGAGGGATCATTTCTTACCTTCCTTTCTTTCTGCTTCTATTATGTCCTTTATGTTCCTTGAGGCTTGGATCACTGGGGGTAAAAAACAATTAACATGGGTGCAGAATGAGATCCAACTGGCACTGTGTGTTGCACCATGCTGCTTGCTAAGAAATATGCCTGGTACCAACAGTGCTGAGAGGCAAAGATACCCTATCTTCTAGCTCAAGTCTAGCTAGGGACTTTCTTTCCAACCAAGCCAGACTGATGATGGCTTTGGATATCACTTCACTGATGATGACATATTCACAGACTGATGATGATTGAGTCACCGCCCCTTGTTGGATCTAGCCTGGGAGTTTCTTACATAAGGCTTTGCTCCAAACAGTGCAAACTGGCGTGGACAGGTCACCCTGATGACATTTACCTGCTGTTCTATATCTGAGTAGCCTATAACCTTGGGTTTTCTGGAGTTCAGCATGTACAGAAATTTGAAAACTCTAGAGCATTTGGGACACTCTGCTGTAGCTAGGTGAATTCCACTTTCCCTATATTCCTAATATGGGTTTCTAGCAAGGAGGGCATATAAAAATGAAGCATCAAAAGTTCTGCAGGAGCTTAAGGAAAAAATTCTTAACAGTGAGGGTGACAGAGCACTGGAACAGGCTGCCCAGAGAGGTTGTGGAGTCTCCTTCTCTGGAGATCTTCAAAACCGGCTTGGACACAGTCCTGTGCCACGTGCTCTAGGTGACCCTGCGTGTGCAGGGGGGTTGGACTACATGACCTCTAGAGGTCCCTTCCAACCTTAGGCATTGTAGGATTCTATGATTCTATGATCTCAGATCACATAGTCATGGGCAGTGCTGGAACTGAACAAATCCTAATGCTTGCTTCTTTGAGGAATGTAAACAATCCTTGTCCTCATGGAGAAAGATTTTCCTCTGGGAAGGGATGGCAAACAGTCTTCTAGAAGGATAAGGTCTAAGGAAACAAGATTTAGTAGGCAGAAAATACTGAGCAATACAAGGGAATATTTGGAGGGGTGCAGTCAGCCTTTTACATTTGCAACAATGTTGCAAAACAAGTTTGTAAGCAAATAAAGCATATAGGATTCACTGGATTCATGGACTGAATCTACCATCAGGTGAATTGTTTGGGAGAGAGTTGAACAGCAGTAACCCCAACATTTGTACATTTTGCTGTGGTATGTGAGGCAGGTCATGTAACAGGGAAGGATCCAAGTTTCTTTACCAGTGCTGGGTTGCTCTGTTCACAGCTGTGCTCAGCCCTTAAATATTTGTGCTGACCTGATGGCAAGTGAAGAAAGCTGCACAGAGAAAGGAGTTCAAACTGTTGACCTGCCTGGGTGCAATATGGGCATTTGCAACTTGACTCCTGTTGATTTGACTGATTCTAACATACCAGTATTCTTTCAACCCAAATTGGAATGAAAGTTGAAACACTGAAATTACCACGACTTGACAATGCAAGGAAATATCTGAATTGCACTAAACATTGTTTCTAATATTAAAGGTCCTAAATAATGCAAGAAAGAGTTGCTAATTTTTGTATTATTTGTTGGGAAAACTCCTCAGAATAAAAGAAAAAGTTCTCACTGAACAGAAATAACCCCTGGGTCAGTCATAATGTATGCTGGTACACAAGCAAGTCTCTGTTGTGGTTAGCACTCACAAGAACTCGTGTATAGAAATGTAGTTTATAGAACCTGTATATTTTTGTATTCCTCAGGGTGACATATACGTTTATATACATATGTATTTTTCATCAGAAGTTTAGAGTTGACAGTATAAAGTCCTAGCTGTTGAAGCATTCAAGATCTTTTTTTTTTTTTTTTTGTCAAGCATCTAAATGAAAACTGGGGTAAATACCAAACTTGTGCACTGATAGTGTTTCTCCTACTTTTTGGCATGTAGATATATATTAGTCTAGGATGACACAGTCCCACCAGCAAGGATGTCTTCCCTATAACACATGGTCAAATACATATTCTTCCTGGGGGGTGGAGGCAGTTGGAAAGAAGACAGTATGGATTCATATCCATACGGTAAACTCTTTTGCTAGCTGATTTTTGTCAGAATATGAATTTCCCTAAAATAAAAAAAAAAATGGACTTTCCCAATAACTTCTTTTGGAATTAGTGAGTCTTTATAGCATAAGATTGGTAACAGTCTTATGTATAACATGGAAACAAGAAAAGGCATTTTTATATTATAAGAAAGGCACTTGAGTACTTCACAAAGATGAGCCAAAAAAGAAAGACTCATTCCAGAAACGTACACAATTATTATGTCAAAAAGGCATCAAAATGCCCAGTCATCACTATAATTGTATCCCACATATATGTGATAGCTATTAAAACACAAATGAAACTGCATTGCATGTTGTTCATTAACTTTATTGACATAGAAGGATTGGGTTATTTGGTTTTGTTTATTTGTTTTTCCTTCTTTACATAGTACAGAGTTATTTTAAAAGTGCAAATCTCAGAAAAGAAGTGAAAGTAAACATGATAGAAGACCAATAAGAAAAAAAGAGACCTAAGGAAAATAGAAGCGATAAGTAATAGGTTTAAGTCATGGAGAAAAGAAAAATAAAAGGCCCACAGTTGTTTTTGCAGGCTGGAAACTGGGTTTCCTTAAAGTAAGTAGAGTGAACAGTGTGTAATACGTGTAGGTGTTTAAATCAAGTTGAACAATGTTCAGGACAGCTGGACAGAAAGGTAGAGATGCAGACAAGATGTTCAAAAAGTCAGACCAAAAGCTAGTGCAGGAATCCTGGTAGGAAAGGTAAAGGAGCTGGGAAAGGAGGTGAGATTAGTTGTGGCAGGAACCACAGCTTCCAAGGAAGGAAGACCAGGCAACAGGAGACCTCGATAAAGAAAACAGCAGTTGGGTGGTGAGAAAAGTACACTTTGGGTGAAGGTGTCATAGAAGAAGGCACGATCTCTATATTCATAATAAAGGGTAATAAAGGGACTCATTACATACTAATTATAAAGATTAAATTCTGTTTTTGATATCTGTAGTGTCAGTAAAGGTCTTCCAGCTGATACTAGCATGAGCCGAATCAGATTTTGGCCATTAATTGTGTAAAGAAGCAACAGTCTAAGTTGCTGAAATGCAGTAAAAAACCCTCTAATTTCTCTAAGGAAGAGAAAGCAATGTTGTATAGGCATACCTCTGTACACAGAATTGCTTTTTGGAGCTCACAGAAGAACTGAGTTTTGACAGAAGCTACCAATGCAGGTGGATTCCCTGTAAACATAGACTGAGACTTGATTTACCTCTAATTGTAAAGAGTACATGGAAAAGAGATCTGGTTCTTAAATATAAGCTCACTTTGTACATATCATCATATAGCAGGTAAGCTAAAGTACTTACCTACTAAAATACTATTAAATGCAATAGCCAACAAGACCTATATTTTATTGTCAAGAACTAAATTCCCTTCAGTGACACTGACCATAAATTTTGCATATATATGATATATATTCAGGTCTATCTCTAATTTCTTTAAAGAATGCTAAAAAACATTTTAATTACCTAAATTGTTAATTAATATTTGGTTCATGCTATTATAACAAGATGTATCAGCAGCACTCATAGAATCAATCAAATGAAGGTTACTGTTTTATTTAGGAGCAAATTGAAGATTCCATGTTTTAATTAACAATTCTGTGTTATATCTAAAATATCTACATAGCTTTTATCATTCTATAATTCTATTTTTAATATTCCAAGTTATTTAATTATATGAATTAGTTTTAATCAAAATTATCATCGAAGTTAGCTATAGGGAAGGAAGCTTTACAGATACCTATAGCTTCAGATTTAGGAATGAGTAGAAGTCACGTAAGAGAGTCAATTAATTTAATAAAAATCAGAATAGAAAGACCTGAGTTTTCAGAGTTACTTTCTTGGAAAAATACAAAGTTTTTTAAGGTTGCACCAAAATGACTGAAATAAAACAAAAGAGGTGAAATTAGGGTGAAAATGCTTATTCCCCGTTTGGCTTCCAGATAATGAGGAAGGTTTTTTTGTACAGATATGGATGTCTGCTCTTTCTGTAATCTGCAAAAAAATTCCTGTCTTGGGTCCTTTTTCCTGATATACTCATGTCTGCATACTTCTAGCTGTGCATCTTTAAGTATAAATTTTCAATGTCCGGATAATTCACTTCCATACACTTAGCAAGTCTTTTTTCCATCTTTTTGTTGTCTAAGGCCAAAATGGACTTAAATACTCAGATGATAAAATAACACAAATAAGCAAATAGATATGAGATCCAGAGGGACCTGGACAGACTGGACAACTGGGCGGTGAAAAACCTCATGCAATTCAACAA
>NW_010589269.1:336544-353342 GCF_000705375.1 Tinamus guttatus | reverse complement strand
GGTGACAGAGTGCTGGAACAGGCTGCCCAGAGAGGTTGTGGAGTCTCCTTCTCTGGAGATCTTCAAAACCCGCTTGGACGCAGTCCTGTGCCACGTGCTCTAGGTGACCCTGCGTATGCAGGGGGGTTGGACTAGATGATCTCTAGAGGTCCCTTCCAACCCTAAGCATTCTATGATTCTATGATTCTATATCTGAATCTGAATAGTGTATGCCAGCGGTACCAGAAAAAGAAGGTATTTCAGCCACCAAAACATACTGTGTTTTGCCATATGCCCTTACTGCTTTATTACTATGTGTCCATCCTAAACACTGCTTGACTTGCAGTCATCTGTTCAGCATGGTTGGAAGATCACATGACAAGACGGTCTATAGACTCATTGAGAATTGTGTGTAGAGACTATTTCTTCATATGGTTGTATGTCCAATTGTAGGATACATAACATGTCCCAGGAGATCCTCTGCAGTTTGAGAGGTAGTGGTACAAGTGTTATCTGGGAGGACTTTCCACATCTAACTCTGAACTTTAGTTGGTTTCTATGTTTTCTTCTAATGTTTGTTTTGTTTTTCTTGTTTGAAAGAGTGATTTTTGAAAAGAAACACTCCTTTAACTGCATGCTCAAGTACATATAATGAACAAGGTTCAAAACCGGATGGCAACAAACGCAAAAACTAACTCTGCGTGGAATAACTAAGTATTTGAATACTTTGGACCGAATTCCACACTTGGACATGTGGATATGACCTTCACTGACTTTGTAGCTCCTTATTAAATAGAAGCTAATGGTAATGAAGGGCACAATATGTATCTAGGACGCAATACGGCTGCATTTTTTGCAAACATACAACATGTGGATGCATGTGTAGCTTTCACAACTGTCACATAACAGTATGTCACTTACTCCAGGGGCCAAATTATGGCATCTACATCCTGGTATTTTCACTGGTGATGCTAGTGATTGAGTATATTCAAAGAGGGTCTGTAGATGATGGTTGTTCATGTCTTATTCAGACCTAATTAAATGAGGCCTGCAAATGACAAGGGCTGTGAGTGGTTATTTTTGGTTTGTTGTGATACTGGTAGTGTTATCGATCCCAGTACCATGACTGGAGACACAGAGAATAGAAAAAAAAAAAAAACAAACAGAATAAAATGAAAGAGGAAGACCCAAAGAAAATGAATATATGCAGCAAGGAAGTGTGAGTGGGATAGAAGAAATTTACAGGGAGTGTAACACTTATGGAATATGGCATATGTTTGTTTATTTTCCTTGGTTATTTCTGTACTACAAAAGCCCTGAAAGCAAATTTTTGAACCTCTATTGTTGTGTCTTTTTTTCTGTCTGCACCTGCTGCAGACTCTTTTGCTTTTCCTTTCTGTCCCATTTCTTTGTTGGAGATGAACATAGAGTACCATTTGCAATTATTTTATACAGTTCTTCTACATACATTACTTCCAACCTGGTTTGGTCATAGAGATTTGAGGCAGAAGTGTTAAGAGTAGTATGAATAGAAAGCAGGCGGGAATGTCTGCATGAAAAAGCACCAGAAAGAGCAGGCAAAGAAGGGATTGAGGAGTGGCAGGTGGTAGTGGCACTTAGCAAGTCATCAGGCTCTCAGGGGGTCTGCACTCTGCTGCTCGGGACATCCAGACTGGGAAAGTAATGGGCAGCCTAAATCACGGGACAGTCTGTACCCAGACATTCTTCTCTGTAGTCTTTGTGATGAAAACATGGAAACAGCAGTGATGCATCTAACTCTTTGCACTTTTTTTTTTTTTTCTGAAAGCTTGGAGTACATTTACAGTGTTCTTTCAAACTGAATTCAGCTTGAAAATTTGAAGTTAAATGACAGTGGTGGTCTTTGTATTAGAATTAAGTGTTGGCTAGTAGCTGGTAAGAGGACATCTGAAGGTTTTGGCCATTTTGCCTCATTGGCTGTACTAATTTTTTGGAGAAAGAAACCTGACCAAAGAGCAAATAGATAACATTTTCCACTAAAAACTTAGTTCTCTATTTTAGGCTAATACATCTTTGAGAATGAGTCTTTAAAAAGCTCTAGCTTTTTTAATGTGTTGAGCTTTTGTTGTGCCATTCAGTGTAATGGGGAAAAAGGGAGGACCCAGATGTTTGTCTTTTTCATATATTTCTGAGGTGCCTGAAGCATGTTCATAGTTCAGAGACATGTGTAAGAGCCAGGGGTGACTTCTCAGCAGAAGTCAATAGAACTTTTGCCATTGAGTCCAAATCCAGTATTTCACTCAAGCAGTCTGCCTAGTGATTTTTAGTATTGACGTTCTGTAGGAAAACTTTTCCTTCCTTTTTTATAGAAATGTGCTCATTCTAGTGATGGATATGACCCAGCAGTTTAAATGGCTTGACTATATCAATTTATTCGAGGGGAACAAAGCAAAGCTTTAAAAAGTTTGCTCATATTTGTTAACTTTTCCTGAGAACTCATCGCAATCTCCTATCTTCAATCTGCGGTCTTTTTAAGCAATATATTAATGAGACGATTTGTAATAAAGGAAGAACAGTCTCCTGTTCAAAATGGGTATTTGTCCAGTGAACCTGAGAAATGCCAAGATAAAAGTTACAAATATTAATTTCAAAAGACACATGAGAAAGAAGAGTTTACTGAGAAGCAATTTCACTACAGCCAAGCCATCATGTCATGAAACAAGTACTCAGAGGAGTGCCAGAAAGTATCTTCATGCTTCAACAGAACATAATTTGTTTTGAGTAATGGTAACTAGTTACATGCAATTATCTGCTTATTGTGGGTGGAAGGAGAACATGTCTGAGCAACTCTGGCTATACAGTATATTGATATTCCTTTTAATTTTAAACTCACATTTCTTAAAGTCATTTATTGAGATAAAGAGGAAATATTATAGATAATGTTAATAGTTACTTAAATATTATGTCTGATCATTTGGAAATTATTCTGTATATCTTGAGAAAGAAGGCTGAGATCAAGCAGGCACATTGTACTCCTGGTTGTGCTTGCAGTATGTCTTTAATGCCCTTTCCAACTATACACTCTCCTTCTCATTGTAAAGTAAATTCAGATGACTTAGGCACAGTCTTATTTGCATTTCTTTATTAAATCATTATTGTTGTTGTTAGTAGTAGTAGTAGGGCTTTTTTTAAGAAGGTGTTTCATTAGATTAGACGAGGGTGCCCACAGGAAGTTGATTAATGTATTTTTCTTCCCAGGGTGATTTTGAGATGCCTTCTTACAGGATCAAGGAAAAGATTTAAGCAGGGGAAGGTAATAGGAACACCCACGTAGTCTTTGATGTGGTCTCTGCTCTGAGTAGATGTGTCTTCTTTCTGCTTGCACCGAGCTCTGACGGTAAGCACATAAGGTGCATTGCAGCATATTCACTTTCAGCTAACAAACACTCTCAGACTGGTGGCCCTTAGCTGTGCTCAGGGTTGGGCTAGCAAAGCTGTGCAGCTTCCAGCTGATCTCAGGGACCGGGAGTCCATCTGAGAACGACTATCTAGTTGTGTCCAGTAGCGGCAATACTCTCCCGAAGAACAGTCAAGGGACTTAAGGCAGATGGCATTATCTATGTGATTTCATCACTCCAATCTTCTTAGTAAGGGGAAGGAGGCAATAAGAATTTGTCAGCATTGTCAGTGCCGAGAGAACTGAAAGCCTTTTGCTCTCTATGGACTCCTGGGCGGAGTTTTCCGTGCTGATTTTATGGTTTCTGCAAGCTGCCTGCCCAGCAAAAGCACCATGTCCCCACTGACTAACAGCAAGTCAGACCAAGATCCTCCCCAGATGACTTGAGGAACCTCAGCCATGCCTAAGGTGACTCCTTTCATAGTCCAAAGGACCTGCAAAAGGCAGGTCAAGCTTTCTAGGGGAAAGGATGCTCTCACCAGGTCCCTGCTTCTGGTGAGTGTAGGTGGCCAGCATGGCTTGGCTCAGTCCACAGGCACAGTATGGGATCACCCAGGCCTCTCCGTCCTTCAGGTCACTTAAATTCATTTCAACCTGGCAGAAATTATCCTCTATTACTGAATGGGAATTTAGGGATAACACAAATGAGTGTGAGCCAGGGGCAAGAAGGCAGAACATAACTGTGTAAATGCCATTTATTTGCACAAAGTATGTTCAGTTTAGGTCTTATTTTCAGAAGTCGGCAAAAGTTTCCAAAGCTCAGCATTTTAGAAGCCAGGGTATAACATATAATTATATGCAGCGTTCAACCTTAGTTAAACTGTCTGATGACTCAGATTGTATAGCTAAGCTGTAAAGAGAGACTGTGTCCGGAAACTGTTTCTGATAAAGTGCTTGAAATGCATGGTTCTCTTTCAAAGAATTCCTGAAGAAAATTATTCATTAAATTGTTTTTATAAAGTGTATGTATTTTATTGAATTTTCTACGTTGAAGATATGCTTAATATTTTTCTTATCTTAATTTGGGCAAGTGACTGGAGACCTTAGACAGCTCCAACATTACGGATGACAAATGAATATACTCAGAAGCCCCGAAGTAGAGTCCAAAGGACTTTTAGATATTGTTTTTCTTGGATGGATGTTAAAAACCTTTAAGTTTTAAAAGGTTTCTATGAGAAAGTGTCTTTAAGCTGAGGAAGGTCAATTTCTTTGACAGCCAAGACAGGAGGTTTCAGAGGGGTTACTGCAATCCAAAATGCGAGTTATGTATGTTGGTCCTTAGGGTGTATCTTTTAAAATGGGAGTCACTAGGACTGGAAACCTGGTGTGATGATGGCTGTTCATTTCCTAAGGCAAGCAGGATATTGCATTTAAAACCCATGTAGAAAGAACGCCAAGGCAACAAAGTTAACAGTTGAGGCTGCTGAAACCTTTGACTTTTTCACTGGACACTTTCCAGTGTCTATATTAGAAGAGATGACACTCCCTGTGCCAGCAATTCCATGTGCCAGCTTCATTCCCTCTTTTGTACTGGCAAGGCCACTGCTGGAAGGAATGCTGTGGATATCTGCCTATGCTTCACTCCAAGCTAGCTTTGCACTAGTTCAATGCAGTGACAGCTGTGCGGTCAGAAAAATAGGCTAGCAGTGTGCATCCACCCTGGGATGGCTTTCCTGTGCTCCCCTCTGAGTTGCTACTACAGTATCTGAGCTTAACACCCAAAATACCCATCTGTAGCCTCCACTCAGGTCTTTGACTGCAGCAGAAGCTGGTGGTATGCTATTGTAAAGATCGTAGCAGTGGGTGACTGAGGAGGTGGTGTCAAAGTCTTGGTCCTCAGCACAGTTGTCCTCCTGATCACAAAATCACAGAGTGGTTGAGGTTGGAAGGGACCTCTAGAGATCATCTAGTCCCACCGCCCTGCTCAAGCAAGGACACCTAGAACACATGGCACAGGATGGCATTCAGGCAGGTTTGGATTATCTCCAGAGAAGGAGACTCCACAATCTCTCCGGGCAGTCCAAGAGTGCTGGGCTGCCTGATCTGAGTGCTCAGGTTCAAAGCGCAGATCTTAGCAGGTCTGCAGGGAGAAATACTGAGGCTGCTAGACTTGATACTTGATGCTAGTTGAGTCTTAAGAGCTCTTTGCTTACTGTCTCAGCCACCTAGGAAATTGTCAATTACTGGATGCTAGGAGTTTTCAGTCTGTGAGCTTTACTTCTGCTCTCCACATTGTCCTCTTCTGTCCTTCCCCCTCTGTGGACCCTTATTATTTTTTCTTGGTACCCCGCTTGGTTTTGAGAACAAGATTCATTTGAGGTTTTTCCTTCCTCCACCTCCAAGATGTTGAGGACCAGGGAGGGAAGCATGGAAAGCAGGGTTGCTCTGCTCCCAGCCCTTGAACCTGGACCAAAGCAAAGGCTGGGAAGGGAAAGGAGTCTGATGGGGCGCTGCCATTTTGCGCTGCCTCAGCAGCCCTAGACTGGAACTTCTTCAGACTGAGTCACCATGGAATTTCTCTTGCTACAAAGGACAAAATTTCTGTATGGAGAGATGGCCATTCTCAGAGGCTCCCAGCTGTGCTTGAGTAGGTTTTGTTGTTGTTTAGCAGAAATAACAAAAGGTGCCTTTATAAGTTCACAATGATTTCCCTGACAAAATTTAATCAGTATTTCAAAGTGTGAATGCACATTTCTTGGTGAAATTCAGGTTTGCTTTTTTTCTTTCTTTTCTTCTTTTAATGCCAACATTTTCACATTTTCACCTCCTTCTAAAAAACCTGTTTGTTTTTTTGTTTCTGCTGAATTTTTCCCAAACAATTAATTCTGCACACTTTTCAGTCCCAATTGTCAAGGTCTGGCAAAATTATAACAAAGAAGCTTAATTCAAGGTCCTGTGGTGGAAAGTGTTGGACAACCTAAGCTAGAATTACTGTGTTGAACTGTGTCTAAATATGCCAAGTTTACTCCATTGTAATGAAAGGCAAAGTCTGTGTGCAGAAGTTACAGAATACATTCCACTTTGAACTCTAGTTTTGCTCCTTTTCATTTAGACTGTATCCTATGGTTATACTTCTGCTCCAATTAAGGAATTACTCTCTGACTGCTGAAATGCTGGTGATTGAAGACCCCAGTTAATTTACACTCTCTCCAGCATCCTTGGTCTATTTTTGTTTCAGTATTCAGATCACAAGAAACCATTTATAGGATGCAGTAGCTTTCACACAGAGTTGCAGCCAGCTATTTTCCGAAGGTTTAAATGCTTGAAAGCAAGTCCCACCAAATTCACGAGCTCAATATTCTTCACCCTTCAGTCAATAAAGACGGGAAAAATCACATCACTGAACCAAATGACTTTGTTCCTAACTTCTTCATTGACTGACTGTTGGAATTTTTCAGTCAACTGGTCCATGAGCTTTTTTATACACTATTTTCTCCTTTTAAAAGTCTGCATAATTTAACAGGTTTTATTGTTTATATTATGACAGCATTCACCTTGTGCAGGGTAATTCCAAGAATTAAGTGACATAGTCTGTCTGCCAGTGATCTCAGTGGAAGGAATCTATTTTACTGGAGAAAATAAACAAAGAGCACAACCAACAAAACAGACAAACCAAAAAAAAAGTATGAACTTTTACTTAAAAATATTTGCTAAAATAAGCTAGGATCTTGACTGGATCATAGTATGCATACTGTGGGCAAATACATCTGTGGTAGTTCAGTGACATGACTAAGAAACATTTTGTACCTTATGTCAAAAAACATGTAAAATGAAGGCCATGATTTTGTACTGAATAATTTTCTGTTTGATCTAAAAAGAAAACCCCAAAACCTCGAAAGGAAAAAAATAAGATTTCCTTGCATGGAGCACAGCAAAAACTTAATGGCTTAGTAGCTATCATTTTCTTTCATAGTACAGGAGACAATTGAAATAAAACATTGCCAAGAAATCATAGCCCTGACTCAGCCTGAGCATATATTATCTCTTGAAATGTTAAAATTCAGCAGGCCTTTGAAGTAGTTGTTATTGTGAAGTGAACTTCTGTTTCTACTATTGGAATTTTCTAATGGTAGTATTCCTTATAAAGCTTTAGAAAGGTGTTTTCTAGGAAAAATGAAAAGCTTCCTTTCAAAATAATAATAGCCATTTTAGCTTGGATTCTCCCCCCCCCCACCCTTTGGAAGGCATTACCCCAACACAGGCCTTTATTTCTAATTCTTGTCAGACTGTGACCAAGATAGGAGCTGATTGTATGAACTCCTACTGGTAATCGAAGTGGATAAAACTGTTTTTTCATAGGATTTGCTTTTAGGTATTTAATTCTATTCTGAGTAAGGTGGGGAGGGGGCCTCTGGAGGAAGGATTCTTTTAATATTTTTGCTCTTTCTAAATATCAGAATATTTCACTCATGTCTTTTATGTTCATAAAAACCCATGAACTTTGAACAGGAAACTCTGGTGAGGGCTAGTGCAGAAATATAAATGGCAGAAGCTAAAAGGCTTGATTGTCTTTGGTGGAAATATATACACTTTTTGGAACACTGGAATGGAAGTAAAGACAAATGAGTGTCCTTATGGTGTAATCACCAGGTTGAAAAATCAGGTGACTTTAGTCCTCAAACTCCCTGTTAGCACAGCGAGTTTTTATGTTCTTTATATCTTCGTTGGTGGATGAGACAATGTTTAAATGCTCATTTATCATTTACTATATAAAAGAAAAGCTATTACCTGAAACTCATTTTTACAGTTGCAGGCAAACTGAAATAATCATTTTCAAGGACCTAAAGCTGTTTCTTGAAGAATGTCATCATTTTCTTCTTATTTTACTTACCACTTACACTGGTATATGAGGTATCTTCAAGAGCTGTACCTTGCAAAACTTGGCTGCAGATATTGCCAGCTCCCATACCTGTACAGAAACTCAGTTTCAGGAAAATGCATTCATCTTCCAGACAGGACAAAAGAAGCACTCTAGAGGCCCAGCTCGCAATACACATTGCTGCTGCTGCTCCTTGGTAGGTACTACCCATACACATCAACCTGTTACCTGAGTGGCCAGACTATCCGTCAGAACGTATTTCTGGGGGCAAATCCTTGCCCTCTGGTAGGGTCACACTTGCTTGCGCTTGGGAAAAGGTGAGTTGCTGTGAGATTTCTATCTTCTCCTTTTCTTGTGATGGTAAGAATCCCTCCGAGTAAACCTCTGCCTATCTCAAGTGGTGGAAGAGATAGCTCTATAAGCTTCATTTTGCACCGTGGTTTGAGGACCATCTTAATAGATTCTCTTTGATATTAATTTCCCTGTCTGTCAGCTTCTACATGCACATGTAAATTCTACATTCACATCTCACTCAACATGTGTGGAGTGTATATGCATCTCTAGATATCTAAGTTTTTGCCCACCACTATTCACTGGGACCCATATTCTGAGGACTCGTCAATGCTGATGGCTGTGTGTGTGGAAAAGCAAAACCTTGCCCGCCTAACTGCATTCTCAGGGTTTTGTCAGAGCCATTCTGCTGCACTAGGACCATATCTCTTCGTATATTAGGCCCACATAGGTCAAAAATTACTGTGTTGACAATATCGTACCTTTGTTATGATTTAGCTCCACATATCTTCATGTAATTTTCATTCTATTTCTACATTTATCCGGATGAGAATTGCTACTTACTGTTCAATGCTGTATTCATCTGTGAAAAATACCATCTCAGAGATGCATTGTAGACTGAGTCACAGCCAGCTCAGAGGGTCCTCCCAGTAAAAGGAGAAGCAGCACCTTCTTCACCCACTTGCTTCAGGACCACAGTAGTTTGCCAGCCCTGTGGTAGCACGTGCTTCATTTTACCGTAAGGCTGAGGCATGCAGATGAAGTGACTCACTGAGGCAGTCAAGGGATGAGACCAGCAGCAACGTCTCTGCAAGGAGATACATCACTCGCTTCCCTAGATGCAATCCCTAGGTGTTTTGCTGTTGATATCTAGTTGCAGGCACATTGATTCTGACATAAACTCGTATTGTCCTGCCTCTGCATGTTCTCTAACCTCTTCTTGCTTATTGGTGAATCCTTTTTGTTGGCTTTCAGGGATTATCGGAGAACTTGATTATATTATCGGTCCTATATGCAGAAGGCGTAGACTTATCTGCCTCAAGCTAAGTCGAGGCTGGAAACAAATCTAATGTGGGTCTTAATTTACAACAGTGTTTACTTGTTAAAAGTAACTTGGTAGTATGAAATATGACATGATTAAGTAAGTTACTTACGATCTTTTAAACTCACCCGTATTTGTTGCACATTGTGCAATTTGTGAATACTGGAAGACTATAACTTACTTAAATGCTTGTAGTTTAATTTAATAAAATTCCATAGACACTTTTGAAACAAATGTATTTTTATAGGGAAATATTATGAAGCTAGTATAGCATGAATGAGCTAAATGTATTAGCAAGACATGATTCTGCTTGGATTTTGGTGAACTGGAGGCTTTTCATGAATTCTAATAGAAAATGCATTTGATGTTAGCTCATGAAGTTAATGTTGAGCTGAAGCATGTATTAAAAAAAAATACTGCACCAGAGACCCCTATTTAATCCCCCATGGGACTAGACTAGAGAGTCTTCAGTATTTGCACTCTAAAGGAATCCTGTAAATGAAATGGCCACAGGGTTTGCTATAGCTTTTTTTTTGTCTTTGATAGTTATGGCATAAAAGATCTCAACAGTTTAACGTGCAGCATCAGTGATAAGTATGTTCATTAAGTACTAATTGAAGGATGTACTAACAAGTGACATAGAGCCATCCAGAACCCCAGTGTTTTGTCTGTGTCTGTTTTTAAGCTGTATTTTAGGAATGCGCTTTTGTATACATTGCTGAGCAGGTCAGAGTTTTGGGTATAATGTGTTTCTCTCTTTTTGCATTATCATCTTTTAGCAGATTGTTTGTATCCTATCATATGATCATGCTTAGACTGATTGGCAATTAAAAATGATGAGTTTAGGATAAATAGGTTTTATACTCACACGTGTCTATTTGTCCTTGTATTATTTAATACTGTTCATAGTAAGAGAACCAAGTTAGTTATCAGCTGCAGTCTCTCACACTTTCAAAGCAGACTTATTTGTTCAGTTCATATACCCCAAAGGCATTGATTTTACTTTCTCATTCTTGCTTTCTTTTGCCTTTCCCTCCTCCCCTGTATCTTTTTCTGATCCTGGGGCTGATGCTTGCAGGTCAGGAAAGGCAATACCAAATTCAAAAGTAACATGAGATGCTTAGTACCACTCAAGAGGTATTCAGAACTTGGCAGGATTGGTTTTATACACCTCTGCCCTTCAGAGGAATTATAAAGTATACTAATTTGTCTTGGAAAGCTTTTTCTGCCTGACTTCTGTAGTTCATCTCAATGTTAGGAGTGTCAATTTCCACCTACTTATCAGAAAGCAAAGTTTGCATTTTGCTAAAGCCTGGGTCTTCTGCTCACACAGAAACAGATTTCAGTACTTCCTAATAAAAAGTGTTTTGAATCTAAGTGTGCCATTATTTGAGTTCACTATTAACCTCTGCTGGAGTTCTTTGAATGTACAGACTTTATGTTTTTAGCATCAGAGAATTACATTGCTCTGAGGCAAGAGTACACTATCATAAACCCTCTTTGAAAAAGAAAAGGAAATTTGTTTCCCACTTGAGAAGGAATAAAAAGTGTTATGAGTACCGAAAGTTCTCTAAGTTCACATATGAACCACCCGGTAACATTTCAGAATTTGTCAGAATTCTGTTCAGAATTTAAACAGCAAAGTTTTTCCTACTACTTTTTCTATTCTTTAAAGGTCGCACAGTATAAATACTGTTTTTGCCACAAAAGAAAACAATTGACTGGTTCGAATATTGGCTTTTATATACTCACTTTTCTATAGGTCTGCTGGATAGTAATTAATCTAGGGATTTGGGCCCTTCCTAAGGTTGGACTTGTGAATTATCTATAGACCTGATTGGCCAGAGAAGTTGAGGTTTGCTATAAAGTGGATCAAAAAGCAAGCAAAGAATAATGTCCCAGCCCGGCAAAATTGCTAAGTGATAAACCAAGGGCTGGGGAATGTGACTGAAATGATGCTATAAAAGCCTGTTTTCATTTCAATGTATTTAGCATGGGACCGTCATTTAATTGTGTTGTAATTGTTTCCATGTGACAAAGAGAGCTGAAGACTGGCAGGTCACATGCATTTGTATCTGTTGCATTTCTCTTTGAAGAGCAAGAGGAGGATGTAGAATGTGATCAAAAAGCAACTGACTTTTTGTTACTAATAGGGCAATGCTCATTGGCTGGTGTTTTTTCGTTTTCTTTTGTTTTTTCTTCAGAGTGTATGGGGATTTCAAGTGGCTGATTATGTATGTGACTTTTAATGGTGGTGGATGGAGAACCCTCCCGGGGACCATCTCCCCTGAAAACAGCCCTTCCCATATGGGCCATTTCTGTTAGAGACTGGGCATAAGCCACTTCCCTCAAGGTTAGAATCAGCTCCTGGAGTAAATACATGATTCCTGTGTCAGGACAAGGACTTTAATCTCCTCTCATCCAAACTCCTACCATGTGACCATGGCTGGGGAATAAACATCAGCCTCTTAATTAATAATGTGATGCACTTTTCTTAAACATGTGAATAAAGAATGATGTCTTTGACTTATGATTTTGAGACCACCCATCTGGTCATGGGAGAAAGCAAGCAGTGGTGTCTTTTGACATTAAGTCCCAATGCAGATGCATGGGTTTTGAAAGCTTACGGTAAAGCAGTAGACTTGGCTGGCTCAGGATCCCATGTCCTAAAATGAGCACTAAGCTTTGCACTGATTTAATCAATTTTGCTATTAGTATAGTTACATTCAGGGTGGGAAAAGGATGGGAGGAAAAATTTAGGCTTCATCTTTTCAGATTTGAAGCAGATAACCTTCATCCAGCAAGGCACTTAAGCAAATGAGCAACTATATATGCTTTATGTTAAGCATATGACCAAATCTTTTCCTGAATCACTGCAAAAAACAAGCTTTCTTTGAATGAAAGTGAAATAAAAGACAATAGGATAGGAGAAGTGAGTTTTCATCATGTTTGATGTCATTTTTACAGACGTTAAAGATTTGATTGTTAACTAGAAATTAGTCAAAAAAGCATTGTTCAAAGCCTGCTGTTTCAAGGGCATAGAATTATTTATGGATATTGCTACTAGTGAGGGCAGCCGAGGAGTCAGTGGTGGTTAAATAGATTAGTTTCATAGGCATTTGTTTTGATACTGTATGTGTTTACAGTACCGGTGCTGGAGATCTGATTATTTTTATATATAGTTGTGTGTATATCTGAGAGCTATAACAGGGCATTTGAATTCTTGGGTGGAGGTTTATTGTTTTGAACTGTGTTCCTGAATTCTAGCAAGCAATTCTAGCACCAAAGATTTGCATCAGGTCTTTGGAATTGTGTCTCTGCTGAGAAACTTAAGATGGACTCAACAACGGGGGGATATTGCTCATTCAGAAAAAAATCAGGTAGAATAATAGAAATATATTGCTGTTGATCATTGTCTAGAGGAATAAACAGCACCCCTTACTTGAACATACACTGGAGAGATATCCACAAATTGTTTTAGATTATCTATTTTTATGTTCCTCCTACAACTTCATTTACTGTATTTTCTTAATTCCTTTACTCATGTGTGACATTTATCCCCCACCTCTCAACTGTTGAAACTGTGCAATGCATGGTTTTATTTTGCTGCAACAAAATTTTTGGAAAATAATCCCTTTGCTGCTAGGTTTCTGTAATAAAGTGATTCATTGCATCATGAGCCTCCATGAAGGCAGTTTACGGAACTGCTGTACCTATTAGAAATACTGTTCATACAGTTTCTGTTGAATTTCTTCCAAATAGTGTAGAATGATTTGTCTTGGAGTTACCCTGAAACTGAAAAGTTGAATGTGTGTGTGTGTGTGTGTGTCATTTTCCCTATGGGCTGCCCAGATTTTCTCACGTTCTCTGAAATAGTGAATGGCATACACCAAAACTTTGAGGAATATAATTTTTTCTGGGTCACAAGGCTTCTAACCCCCAAGATGATGCCAGATACATTTCTTTACCCAACTGTGGCTCTCGGCTCATAAATGATTTTTCCTTAATTCTGCTGGTCTTTTGTGTTCATCTACTAGAATAAAAAGTGCTACTTTTCACTTCAAATGTCATGCAAAAACATATGGCCTTCTTTGTGTTTTTTGTTCAAAATAGGCCCCATATGAACATTCAGAAAATCCTTGTTTCCTGTTTCAAGTTCTTAAGTAAATCTCAAAATATAAATTCTACTGTGCTGGTCATGTAAATAGCTAACACAACTGGGAACTAATCCAGAATTGTTGAATCGAATCCTATCACAGAAGGACAACCCAGTCATGTTATGCATTGTGGATACCTTCCACAGAGCTCCCTTTGATGGATTATCAGTCCAAATTCTAACATATCTCAAGACAAATGGGAACGACTACTTGTATATGCTGTCTTTCCTGGATTTACGTACGTATGAAACTGGATCTACATACATGAAGATCTATCCCTTGTTTTCCCTGCATGATAACAGAAGCACATAAGGCGCACAGAAAAACACACAGAGATAGTGAAGCATTTGTCAGAACTGGTCCTTTGTGTTGCCTTACAGAATCCTGTTGTCTTAAAAGGAAATGTATGCAGTTCAGTACAAGGCTGCTATATAATACATGGTATATATATGCACTGCCAAAAAAGTGAGGTGCTAGGCTTTCTAGCTTTAAAAATGTCGAAAAGGGAAATTTGGGCTACTTAAGCCTGCAATAATTTGCTGAGAGATGTCTGAATATGAAGCCTTTTGTGTAATTTTGTGCAACAGTCTGGGCTGTAATATTGCAATAATTACCTAGTGAAGTCATAATTGAAGGGTAAAAATTGAATTTAGGGCCAACATAATTTAAACAGGACCAGATTTTAGCAGGCATGACACATTTATGGTGTCTGCTGTGTTCCTTATAAAACATACTAAATTTTAAGCCGATAACTCAAATGGTTCCTGAGATATAAACTTGTGAAAAGTCACAATTTTGCATTGTGCTGAAAAGCCACCTTACAATACAGTGACTACCATAGCTCTTTAATATCCAGCAGAGTTCTCCTGCTGTGCTTTGTCAGTCGGTAGCAACATCCAAGTCTTCTTGTAAAAGTAATTCACACTTTTTTCACAACACTGTTGCTTTAATTACCACTGAACTCCGCTGTTGCTCAGACAGGCCTAGCAGGACCAAGAGAGGGTCAGCGCTGCAGTCACTTTACTTTATTATTAACAAACCATCTTTGATTGAAATGCTCCTAGCTTCTGAGACCCAGTCTTGTCTCTGTGCTCTCTTGGGGTATTCATTATCAAAGTAGACCATGGATGTCAATCTGGAAAAACATCAGAAATAATACCTAAAATCCTAATCAGAAAACTTCAAGTAAAGAAAAGGCTTACATATCCTTAACATGCAAACAGCTGATCAGATTTATCATATCATACTGAATTTCTGATAGAAATGGACTAAATCATCAGCACACTGTACATTTTGCAGTTATAAAAATGATTCTTATCCATTCATTTGTAATTCTTTCTTTCTTTCTTCATGCTTATTTGATTTTTTATATCTCATTAGAGCCAAAGGCATCCATAGGAAGTATTGAAAGACACTGAAAGACAACGAAGATTTATTTAAAATTATAAAATACTGCTCTTGTAGCTTTGTCTCATGAAATATTCTGTATCTACATAGCATCTTTAACACTAAAGAATTGTAAAATAACCTTTTAGCAGCATAAGCTCTATTTTCAAACAGGTTTAAATGTGTCTGTCCCAGTGCTTATTTCAGGTTAGGCTTTAAAATTGCCCCATCCTTTTTGCCCCCATCCTTTTTGCCCCTATATATGGGAATCTGCCCACTCAGAGAGAAATGCAGGGTTTTTTTCTCATGGGAATATTCTTTCTAAAGGTGCAACAACATTACAATATTTTTGGGAGGCAGGATGTGAGTATGGATTCTGTGTTCAAGGGAAATTGCAAGGGAGATCTTGGTAGCTGAAACTGAGTTATTAACACTAAGTCCAGTATAGCGCACCGACCTTAACAGTTATTAATAATATACCCTATGATCTATGAATACCATTATAGATCAGACCTCTGTTTCATATCTCACTGGAAAGATGATAGTGCAAACTGATACCATGCCGTTTAGCATCACAGTAAGGCACTGATCCTTTTCTGTCTTGGAAAAAAAGTGCCACCTTTAGGATGAATATTCAGTTAATTAATTAGATAACAGTGTTCCTACCGAAACACTCCAGGTTTTGTTTGCATTTTTCACAATCCAAGAATCCAAGTTTTTTTTTCTTAATTTCTGAAATATGGCAAGATTAATACCGATTGGGTAAAGCTCTCATCTGTAAAATGCTCATTAATTCCCTTCCCCAATCAATAGTATTTTTTTTTAAGTTGGGCAAGCCAGCGTAGTAACTCCTTAACTTTAACTAGATGCTTAACTGGAAAACCCTGCAAAAACCCTTCTGAAATTGCCTACCACAAATTACTCTAAATATTTTCTCATTCCATAATGGCTGTAGTCAGGAGAGAGAGAAATTAAATGTCTGCAAAATACTAAGTGTGGGGTAAAATGTGGTTTCAATGTGGTTTTAGACAAGGAGGATTAAAAACTTGGAGCAGAAGAGTAACCCAGAGTGTTGAAAGGATATTTATGAAAACCCATGGCAGTCAGGCACGGACATGGGTGAGGAGCTTCTGGTTTTAATGCACAGAGTCACTCAAGAGTAAACACTGGGAAAGTGGCCTCTGGGCAGCTTGTGTGCTGCTGTTTGGGTGCAATTTCCCTTTTCTTGACAGTCAGGAGCAGGAGTCGGGGGAGAGTGGTGTGACAAGGACTTGAGGTCCTCGTTCCCAACGCTCTTAGGCAAGGCCAGTTGTGTTTGCTTTTTTTTTTTGTAATGAAAATAGCCCAGAACGGCATGGTAACGAAAGCAATCAAAATGATGAGTATGTGACATACAGACTGGCAGTGACCTAGGCGCCTGTGGTTGTGCGTATACAAGACAAAAATTCTTGTCCAAAAAAATAGGGAGGAAGTTTCTTTCTTCATAACCTGCTGCTGGTGGACTCAGAAGTGAGATTCTCACTTCTCGTTTCATAGAGTTGAGCAGCAGAAGAGTGGTTGCAGGTTCTGCAAATTCTTCATTTCCCATTGACTGTGCAAAAGTTCTTGATCTTGTAACAATTTAAGCAACATTGAAAGCAGAATAGATTGTGCTCCGCACTGCAGTACTTAAGGAAGTAGCATTCCTG
>NW_010589269.1:312867-336355 GCF_000705375.1 Tinamus guttatus | reverse complement strand
TGGATGCTGCATATGCTGAAAAAGTCCTTGTGATGCCACTAGACCCAATGGATAGTTAATGAGAAGGGGAGGTGGGAGTATAAACAAAATTAAGGTACTATCTTTAAAAATTAGAAGTACTATCTTTAAAAATTAGAAGAGAATGAAAAAGAAGATCATGTGCTTTTTGACAGTTTAAAATTCAGCAGTTATGTTCAGATATGTTCTGTATTCCTACCTCTGATTCCCACAGAGGTGATGCTGTGGACAACATCAAATTATATATATGTGTGTGTGTGTATATTTGCATACTATATATAAATGAGCATATATAATATATATTTTAAGGAAAGCTCCAAAATAATGTAGTTGAAGTAGAAAACCATATGGCCACACACTGAGAAAGGGCAAAAAGAGCCCCATCTGTGGGGCCTGAGCTCTCCAAGGCAGCTGCACAGTACTCGAGCTGCTCGAGCTCCACAAGATGACATGGTCACCTGGGGTGCAGTACATAAGCCACATTACAGCAGAGGTACATAGATGAGATAATTGCTAGCCAAATGTTTTCCTCAGGTTTTGAATACCAGAGTCCAGCTAAGAGCTTCCAGAATTCCTGTGTGTTCAGCATCTAAGTAATACCTAGTGAGGTAGATATCTTCCTTTCAGTGGCTATTGCTTTAGAAGGAGCTTATCTCCATCAGCTGGAAACGCTGTTTTGAGAAGGCAGCAGGGTGTTTTTGCATGGTCTATTACTTGCCCTTCCTTTTCTTACACTGCGAAAGAAACAGTGTTTTAGTTGGTAACATTCAGAGTTGAGAAGAATTTAGACCAATTATAATACATTGTTCAGGAACATATTACTCAGTCACTGTCAAATCATAGTTTACAGACTCTTTTTCTTCAAGATTAACTATAAAATTACATCCCAGAAAATATGTCGGATTGTAAAAAATGATGCTAGTAGCATTTATAGTAAAATTTAATGTCAAGTAGATACATATACAAATAGTATATGTTTATTTTTTAAAGACCAAATATATCCTTTTAGAATTAAAGACAAATACTTGTTGGCAAACTTTATTTTATACTAATGGTCTGAAAGGAAGTTAGAAACATGAAAGGAGCTGAAGGAAGATGACGACATCTCTCTGTACATGGTAACAATTTTTGCCCTCTGCTCAGGATGAGAGCAACGTGATGTAGAACAGACAACAAACAGTCCTGTTCCCAATAGATCTCCGTTGACTTCATCCTGACCATCTGACCTTGTTGTGCTGCAACTCTGCTTGACAGCCATACCAAACAAACAAGCGAAGAAATACCTTACCCTTTTCAGATTAAAGATAATATTACAGCTTGTGAATAAGATTCCCAGTGTGTGGACATGACAACTCTGAAAAACTGTAATTTAGGACATAGAGTATTCTCTTTATGCTTTTATGCGAAATTTCACTTTAATGTGATGTAAATGACAGTAAGAAATACATTCACAGAATGTTAAAGCCTTCCCATTAAAAATTCTGTATGCATTTTATATTCTAATTCATGTACAGTCAAAAACCCTGATAAAATCATAGTACTGATTTGACTGCTGCACTTATCGTATTAATGAGGATACTTTATGCCTTTTGAAAATTGGGATATAGTCCATTATGTGATTGTGAATGATGTGATTGTATCACATCAATTTGTTATTCAATCCCACCCCCCATCCCTTCAGTCAACTTTGTATATAGGAAGAACCATTGGTGAGCCTTCATGGAGGCAGGAAAGCCTACATTTAAAATTAGTCTTTTCATCTTTTGTTTTACTTTTCACTTGTTAGAATATATAATATATATATATATATATTTTTTCTAAATCATGAAACTAGCTCAATCTCTAGAGGGAAATCCATGAAAGTGTACTAAATTACTGAAGAATCACTAGCTAAATCTCGCTGAAGGTCGGACTCAGCTAGACCAACTTGTCCACTTTTCAGCTCCCTTTCTGTTGGGTGCCTTCCATATTCTAAGCTAATCCTTCTTGCTCTCTCTGTAGTGCATGGAGAGAGATGGACACCTCTACAGGATAGGTTACTGTTGCACACTTTTGCACATTTTAGACAGTGAAATTTAGATGAGAAAAATCTGGCACAGAGACTACCTCTTAAAAATCCTTGTTGAAAACTGTGTGTGTGGAATTGCATTTATGGTTCCAGGTATTTTCATATCTTTTGTTTGCTAGTTAGTATGTGCTTTGCCTTTAGAAACAGCCTTATGCTTGTGGCTTTTCGCCTGGTTGTTTCTGGTTTAAGTCTGTGGCAAATATTTTACTTTGATGGAAATAAAAAAAATCTGTTGTTTCCCAACTGGCAGCTACTGTGAATGTTTCCAGACGGAGAGCAACTGCCTACCTCTTATGATCAAGAGGTATAAATTCTCAGAAACACAATAGCTTAGGTATAGAAGTTCTGCTTCAAAGACATGTTGAAAGCAGCATGTAGCAAGTAAATTAAATCTGCATTCTGGTGTCTTCCCATTTAGAGTCTATCCATTAAATATTTAATTCTGTCTGTAATAATGGTCTCTATCATTAACTTGTCACTGAATGTTATGGGATGTTCTTCTGATGTTGCTGTCTCTACTCAAGTTTCCTGTCCTTGCATGTAGTTTTCTCACTATTAAATATTATCTTCAGTTTTAGTGCCCAGCAATTTTTTGTATTTCCATTCTTCATAAAAGTATCTTAGTACTCGTTTAAACCTCTCTGAGGTTACACTGCCATGTGCTGCAATGCATGATCCAGTGGAGTGTTCATGAGAGCTTTGAAAGGAGAATAACCAAGCTCCTAACATGCAAACTTGTGTTTCTGATTGTTGATTGTGCTAACATAGAAACCTGACTTGGAGGGTTTATCAAATCATCTGTTCCCTTGAATTTGACTGCTAGTGTTAAAACAGTTTATGTTCGTAGCATCCTGTTTCATTTCATACTACAGTCCAAAAGAATATAATAGGTGTGTGTGCATATGCACACACCTGCAGAGCAAAATAATACAGTGGAGCATAAACACATTTTGCTTTAAAGTGTCTTTTTGTGGGGGTGATGGTGGGAAGATGTATTTAAAGGTCAAAGGGGAACATTCTTGGTGGTAGATAAATTTTACCCTATTTGAATTCAGACCCAATAAGAACTTTATACAATCTTTTGGACAAAGCTTGCAATGTTCTAATCTCTGCAAATCCACTCTGTACTCTTCACTGCCCTTCTTATTAATCAGTTCTACAGAGCTGTACTCTTCTCAATATTGTTACACACACTGCATTTTTATTCTTCGGCTTCAGCTCGGCCTTTTCTGTATTTTTGCTTCGTCTTACATTCAATTACCCACAACCTAGTTTTCAGAATAGGGTACTATCGGTGGCTGCATTTAAGCAACAGCCCATTATGTCATCTTGCTTCATATATTTTACTCTGATCTTTTTTAGGATGAAGCTCATTTGAGAAATCTTTCCTCTGCCTTTGGGGAGAAATTATTTGCCTTCTTTCACAGGGTCTGAAATTTGCCTTCTCAGTGCCTTTGTTATTAAACGAACAAACAACCGCCCAACTTATTTACCTCTTGGATCCTGTTATTTAACTAAATTGCCTTGTTGCAGTTTTAGGAATACCAAGTTATTCTCTCCTAATCATTGTGGCTGTATTTTCTGTCTTTCATGGGAGCATTTAGCGCAATGTCGACTTTCTTAAGAAGCTTTCTGTCTTCGCTGTGACGTATGATTTCATATTTGAGAGGGCCATCTACCTTCCATGTATGTGAGTTTATGACAAGCATTCATTGAAAATGGAAGCTATTTGCCCAGTGAGGGTTTGCTTTGCAAAAATCCATGACAGAGAGCTTATGACATCTAATGAAAGTCTTGGTCACTCTTTAGGCATGGTGCTTGCCCTTGTTTATTAATCTTATTCAGAATTGCCATGCTTTTTGTCATCTTCACCATTTCATTTGAATTATTTTTTTGGCCCAAAGAAAGGGAACTTTTTCCTTTTTTTCTTTCCTTTTTTTTAAGTGTATATGTCAGTAAACAAAGGAATATTGATGAAACCATACTATATGTTTATTCAGTTACACATATACACATATACATATATGAATGTATGTATACATAGCCTTACTAAGAGTTGCTGTTCCGCATCCGAATTTTTCCCTAGCCTTTCTGTTCAAAAATTTCATCAATTGCAAAATTTCCATGGAAACTGATGGCAAGATTTCCTTTTGTGTATCCAGTTAATTTTATTTCTTTCTTTGCTCTTCTGATCCCAAAACTTTGATCTTGATCTCCAGATTTTTAATCTAGAACAGACCTTACTTCATCTTTCGCTTGGAGTCTGGAAGTATATTCCGTTTTTGGCTTGGTATAGGGATATATTTTAGGTGTTCGTATAAAAAAAGCCCCTGCTTTGTATAAAAATTTAATGCCTAGGTTTCCAGTGAATGAGAAATTGAGGCTGGCATTGAGCATGCAGTAGACTGAATTCTCTACTTAGGATAAATTTTAGGATAAAGTAATGTTTATACATCATCAGTGTGGTTTGTTGAAAATATATATATACTGAACTGCATGCAGACATACAGATTTTAGAAATAAAAACAGCAATAACAGCAAAAAGGAATGCAATACTTTAGAAATCTCATGCAGGAATTTTAGGTGGATTTCACAGATGTGATAGCTCAAGATTCTTAGCTTTTAATAGTATAAAATATAGTAAAAGCTGAAAGTTCATGCCAATCTTTCAAAATAATTGTCTTTAATTAATATTATTATTGATCATGTAATAGAAGACACAGCCTGAGTGATACAAGGATTTCAAGGGAATGCTTTACAGCTTAATTATGTTTCCCTGGGAGATTTAACATAATTCAATTTATTTTCCCTTGTGTTTCATCAATCATTATATGAATAGAAAGGATATCTGAACCTCATTTCTAAGTGAATTCCTGTTGATTCAAGAACTTTTGACAATATACAGATTAGAGAGCCCACCTTATAGGAAGAAATGAACCTTCTAAACCTCTATCACGATGGTCGCCAAGTTCTGTATTTTTGGTAAATTTGCCGAATACAAACTGTTGAACACCATGGCTGCTGCAAACCTAGCTCTGCTACAAGAAATGCATAGAAATGAGGCCAATTAATTCTTTTTATTTAGCTAGTTCTGCAACAAAAAAGTAGGTATGAAAGATGCACATGTATGTTCTTATCCTCCTGAAAAAAAGTAACTGAATTTAACAGGTTTTCTGTACGACAGTCCACTATTACCATAATGCATATCACAGCGTAAGTTATAGGTGATGTTGAACCACCTATAGGTGCATTTGCTCAATACCCAACAGGCTCCATTTTGGAAGCCAGTAAGTTATTCCGGGTATCCGTCACCTTTTATATCAGATTTCCAAAGCATCTGTTGGAATGAAATAAAGTTTATTTTTAGGCAAATAGTCATGACCCAATTTATTTATTTATTTATTTACATGGAGTGCACAGATATGCATAGATGTGGTTTATGAGAGGGGTATCCTGCATTAAGAAGTTGCATGTACTTTGTTAGTGTTGCTTCTCAGAGCAAGCTGGGGTGCTGCTTCAGTACAACCTATTGCAGCTGGTTATCTCTTAGCTCTTGGGTTTCCATGAGCTTGGAACCTGTGTGCAGGTCAGCAGTGAGAAGGATGGTGCTGAACCCAGCACAGGATGCTGCAGATTTTGTGCCCATGACGCCAGTGCATTGCAGTGTAGATGTTTCCTTGCCTTCTCCACATGCCTACTGTGAGATCTTCTCTTCTAGGGGGGTTTAGGTGGAGGGGCTTTTAAAAAATATATCAAATAAGTCCAGATCTGAGTCAGTGGCTTTTAAAATGAAAGGTCTGCTCTGTTACTGTTAATGGGCAGGCTTTCATAATTCTTTGCTATTAGAGGACTAACTTCCTCTTTTCAAAGCCTTTCTGAACCTCTCATTGTCCAGCATTTGTATCCCTCACTTTAATGAGTACTAAATAAGAATTATATAAGTATTTCAATAATTCTCACTGGACAGTTAATTAAGCAGCACTGACTCTAAGGAGCAGTCAGCTATTACCTCCTTTTACAGACAAGTGCTTCCACAGACACAAAGGGAAGAGGTCAATTTAAAAAAAAATAATGTGTGGATTAGTAATCTTTCTCCGTAATAAATGACCTAGCTAACAAGCTGAAACAGTGAAATAAAAACTCACCTTTTTTTTTTTTTTTTTGTCCCTTCCTTTTTTTTTTTCTGATTCAATCTCTTGTGTTCCTTTCACCTTCTTTTATACAGGAAATGAATTCCCTTTAACTTTTTGGGGCCTGAATATGTTGAACTAAACCTCTCCAAATTTGCTTCCCTCAGAAAATCGCATGGGGCACGGCCCTGCCCAATTCTTCATTACACATTCTTCTTTAACAGCCTCTGTTTTTTCTCATATTTGATAGATCCCACCACAAACTTCAAGTAGAGTGAGTGCAGAGGACCATAATACCAGTCTTACACACAGGGTATTTTATGAAGTCCAGCAGTTAAAAATGTACAAAGTTCCTTGTAATAATCCATTCATTCTGTTCTCGCCTGATTCTTGGAGTAAGCCTGCACAATTATTCAAATCCCAGCTTTTAGCTACAGCATACACCTCGCCATGGGGCTATGCCTCTGTAATCTTGCTTTGGTCTTGCATGTCAAATGGAATTAACTCCCATAAGAAATGTATGCGAAGACAACCCAAAGTGTCTAATCCTACTGCTGTCTTAAATTTCTGAAACTCAGACCTGTCATCTTTTTCTATAGCTTTGTTGAAGTTCTCACTTATGCTTCAGTCCATCCAAAGATGAAGTTTAGGGAAATTTGCATTTTTATATATTTTTCAGTTGTGCACTCCTGTGGCCTTTTCACGTGTTCCCTTTGTAAGAGTATTTTTTATTTTTTTCCTAACTCAATTCCTATTTTATACTCAGTGGAGGTGGATTCAGTGGCTTTTAGCTGGCATTGTGCGAGTTTAAACATACAGAGCATTACGCTCCTTGACGATGCTCACACCACACAGATGCACAGAAATAATGATATCATTATGACTGTACCTTAACAGCTCAGCCTAGCTAATCACAAAACCTAATTCTGACTCGATTAAATCTCAAATCGCATTGCTTTCTTCATGAATAAAGTGCTTGCTGAAATTAGCTTTGCTTAGTGTAACTACACTGTTTGTGTGTTTTACCAGGAGTAGATTAGCACTGAAGCAGCCTTTTCTGACAGGTCTGTCTTCTGCTCTTCCCTAGAGGGCACGCTTTCAAATTTCCACCAAAAAAATATGCCTACATTATAAATAATGAAGGGAGGAAGAAGAAAAATGTTATCATTCAAAAACTTAATTTTCCACTTATTCAATCAAATATCAGCCAGATCTGATTAGGGGTGACCAATTTTATATGAACCAGACAAAATACATTTACATAGGTGGTCCAGTTTCAACATAATTTCAGTAAAAAGCAATTAGAAAATTATAGTCAGATGGAAAGCTAGTTCTTCAAGGTGTCTTGGCTAAGTGAGGTTGGAAGGGTAAAACTGTAACTTATTGTAGTGGATATTTAATAAGTGGTAAGCCACAGCACCCTCCACTTGAAAGTTAATTAAGGCCATAGGATGACCATACTTGTACAGCAAATATGTTAATGGGTTAGCCATGGAAACTGTCACAACAAAGCCTGGCAAAATATAATGGCTTTATGCATCATTTTTGCTGATCGTTACATCTTTTTAAAATGTGGTTTTGTTTTGTTTTGCTTTGTTTTGTTTCCACAATTTTTGAGCAATAGTGTAGCAGCATTTAATTTAAGAATTGTTTAATGTCATTATACATAGGTGCAGAGACTGAAATGCTGAGGTGGAGAAAAAGGTTAAAATATTTGCTTATGTACTGAAACTATATAAACATCAATAAATGGTGCATGTCAGAGAGATGTTTTCTTTATTAAGTATTTTTGAGTAGGTCGTGTGGCTTTCAGAGTACAATCTAGCTCAAAAAGCTTGAGCTGATCCTTTATATATATATATATATATATATATCACTTCATTTCTGAGTGTGATTGTTGTGTTACGTTTGTTGTTGTTGAATAAGTGAATTTAGTGGCAAACAGGCTGTCAATTGACTGTTCTGCTGTAAGTGGATGCGGCTGTAAGTGGATGAGGTCTTGAGTTTTCTTCCAAAAAGGCTCTTCATTTAGAGCATGGTCAGTTCAGGCTTTAGGGTTGATTTTGAATACTCAGTTCACATTGATTTTGTAGTTCTTTAGTAGCTCATATGAGGATGGAATAGAAGGTGTTTAGTGTTTTAGTGTTTTTTTGTTTGTTTGTTTTTTGCTTTTTTCTCCAGTCGTTTAGCCCTTATTTCAAGAAAACTGAAATAGTAATTTTTCATGTTGAAAATTGCTAAAACTTTTTCTTCACCAAAGTACATAGTACCTCTCTTTATTTGCGTTCAAGTGATCAGGCCAAGCATCAACTGCTCTAAATGATACAGATCTACTGAATTTCAATAAGGAAAGTTCTGCCTCACTGTATCTATTAGATTAAAACTTTTAGGCTGAAACTGTATGCAGACCTCTGTTGCACAATATGATGCATTCAGCAAAAGAGATTTTTTTAAAAGATCTAGCTGTCTCTTTTTTTAATCTCAATATATTCCTTAGTTTCCTACACCATTACACTGAGAAATCTGTTGGATTTTGCATCATATTCTATTACTGTAAGGGAATTTATACATATTTACCCATATAAATTAATTCTATGCTGAAACTTAGTACACATTTCTCTTGGTACTGCTTTCACTATTAATCAGGTGCTGCTTTTCTCAGGCTTCCATGAATAAACACTGCGTCTTTTTTTCAGCTAAGAAAGCCCTTTTCCACTGGATAGATTCATATTGTTCTCTCTGGCTTTCTTAGGGAAAAAAAACATAGAAGTATATCAATAGAACTGGTTTAAAGCTTTTTCTGATGAAACATTTTCCAGTAGAATTTTTTCATCTTAAATTTGAACCTCCCCATAGAAACAGGTTGGGTTTTAACAGTATTTTTAATAAAGACTAGCAATATATATGCAATATATAGCAAAAATACATATATATATACTTTAAAAAAAAGTTCAAAACTGTATAGCTGTGTCAAGGCTTGGGAAAAGTGTACCTGCTTTTACAGGTGACTGCTCACTGCTGTTCTATTTTGGGACACCTTGCCCCAAAATTAGAAATAATGGGAGATAATATTTTAAAACTTTGTTGCCACTGGTTGTGGTAGAGACACTCCAGTCTGGGTACAGCATAAGAAAAATGATACTTTAATGAAGAGTTAATAGGAAATGAAAACTACCTGTCAAATTGTGGTACATGGAGAAATGTGATCAGGTTGGCAAGTGATATTACCTGTAAGTGAATGGCCCATTAGGGGCAGCTAAGAAATCTCTGGCTAATAGGAGGGGATCTTAAGGGAATATGTAATTATGAAGGATGAATTAAGTAGATAAAGAATAAAAGTGTGTTTGGAGAGTAAAAACAATAGCTAGGCTGAAGGGGAAAAAGTAGTGTGTGTTTCAGTCACCTGAAGCAAAAACAGAAAAAGAATAGCAGGGAGAGTTAGGAATATATCCAGGCAGTGATGTCAGTGAGCAAGAAATTCCAATAAATGTAACGGGTATCAGCTTTGCACAGTTAATGGGTGAAATCAGAAGCTGCATTTGGAAAAGAACCGCTTTTCCAGAAGCAGTTTTGAGCTTCAGTATATGTGACCTAGGGGTTGAATGGCAGTAATACCTGATGGTGGATTCAGGGCCAACCAGAGCAGTAACAAAAAGGTAAAAATCTTGTCTGAAATGCTTTTGCAGGAGTCTTGGGAGTTTGGCGTCTCTGACTGACAAATGGGGCCTCTTGCACGCCACACTACCCACCCACTGCGGTTCAGGACACTGTTTCAGGTATCCTCAAAACAAGGCTATATTTTCTTCATAAACAGCAGTTCAGACCCTGCAGCTCAAATAGTTGAATCATCTCTGCAACAAGGATGGTCGGAGTGAGGCAGACAGTTCGACACAAGCTGTCTCCAATTGCCCCATTCCTACTGGGTCTTGGGTAAATTTTCTTTTCCTCCTGTGTTCCCTATTTTATACAATCACTGCAGAGAGTCAACAAATCAATCAAGATCTTTGTGTAAAGTTTCTGTGCTAGTAGGGAATGGGCTTCATTTCACAGAGAGGAGAAATTTGCCCACACTTCAAGGGAAGTATTTACCATCCCTTTGATCCCAGAAAGGACACAGCCTGTAGGTGACTTCTGGCAAAGTATCTTGTAGATAAAATGTTCATTATTAACACACCCTGGTGTAGCAGAGGCACTGCGGTGTGACGGATCTTTAAGGAACTGATATTCTTTTACCTCTTTCACCCAAGGGAAGGATTGTCCACTTGAGCAGCTCCAAGCTCCTCTCCAGATCCCCTCCATCATGTTCCAGGCCTGGAGATTCTATGGCTCTGCTAATAATAATGACACAGGAACATCAGAAACCTTGCAGTCAAACCTGGACTTGTGTGAGGACCAGGGCAGTGTTTCTGTTCTGAGATCTTAGAAGAATGTTAGACCAATTTCTCACTCTTCCCTTTCTTCCTTATGGCTATTCAATCACACAAGGCCCAGTCCTGTTGGTAATCTTACTCAACAATTAGCTGAAACCACAGACAGAGACCACAAAATCTTATGGGCTGTAATTTCCATACTATGTTAATACTGCATATCTCTCTAGATCACTTCATTCTGTGATATTCTGTCTCAGTGAACCTAAGGCATAAATGAAAAGAAGCTGACTTGAGATTAAATTGATCACAGCAGCTGTGATGCAGGTTCATGGAAACAAGTTTTTGTTAAACTTGTAGGCATCATCTCAGCTAAAGACCTTTGACTAGTCTAACACAGTGGCCTCCCACTCTTGCCTGAGATCTTGAGATGCAAGTGTAATACAAGTAACCATTGAAGCCAGGCGTGAATGCTTCAGTTCTGATTTCTAAAAAGTATTTCATTTTACTATTTCATTCAGGGGCAGGCAATAAAGTCAGTATAGAAGATAACGTTTTAAGAAAATGATACAAAATAAACACCTTAGCATTGAGCCTATTACTGAAGTACGTTAATGCTTAGTACTTAGTCGAGAATTATCCAAGGGACAAGATGCATGGACAAGAAAAACAATTGTAAACTGTGTTTTGGTCTCAGACTACTTTGAGTTTAATGGTGTAGAAATGTATATAGATATTATTTGGTGATTGTTTTCGTTAATCCAGATACTTCTAAAATATTCTAAAATATAACTGCTGATTCAGTGCTTCCACTTTATTTGAAGCTTGATGATGTAAGTTTACTGTGCCACATTGAAAAATCTCAAAAAATGTCCAGACTTCTGTTATCTTGTTTTAAAAGAATTCACACTGCATTACCAGCTTCAGGTTGTTCTGAAAGATGGAATACATCTTGAGAAACAGCTTGAATGAGAACTACAAAGTCATTTCCCTACGGCTAATAGTTTAGACAACTGGGGTTGGCTTTCCATAAATACTTGAGATTTCTTAGGTGGGTGGTAACATCTCTTTCCTTTTTCATGACTTCATCCTCCTTGGTCCTTTCAGAATGACCTCTGAATAATGACCGAGAAATGGAAAGATGCATGAAACTTACTTTTTTTTTTTTTTTTTTTTTTTTTTTTAAAGCTAACCTACCAAAAGAGATAAATGGTCGTCTTTGCAATTTAGGTGCTCACTTGCACTCCCATGTCCTCATTTGTGACATGTTTGGCGGGTAGTTTTCTAGATCAATTTTCATGCTTTTATTTTTTTGTCCATGTGTTAAGGTGTCTTATTTTTTACACTTTTGCCACTGTCTCTCTCCTCCTTCCGGCAGCTCCAGATTTATTCTACCCATAATCAGCTTCTGATTCTGACCGCAGTCCTGTGATTTCTGTGTCACCACTTCACTTTTCCATGTGTCTCCCTTCTCATCCTTTCTCTGTCTTTTCTGCTTAACAGTATAAGGCTCTATGCTCTCCATAGGATTTTTCCTATACAGGACATAGCCCAGGGTGTTACTGTTCAATAGTCTAAAAGACATGTGCATGAGTGTGAAAGCATGTGTGTGTCTGCAGTACCAGAAATGCTAGATGACAGGTCTTAGCTTGAAACTGCCTACATTTGGAAGATCTGTTCTTGCAACCCAGTGCATATATTAATTGTGCTGAGCCCCCTTCTCTTTTGAGGAGCTCTAACCACATATGGAGGTCTGCCAGACTATCCCTTTGGAAATGCAGTTGCTGTATAGGAGTAGTGCAGAGGAATGACAGAAAACAAATACATTATTGCAATTTTGAGCAAAGAGTGGTGTCCATCCACAGCTTTATTGCTTCAATGTTGCCTACTGGTTTTCTTTTCATTTAGATTGCTGATATGCCCTCAGAAACTTTTGCTTTAATTCCAAGTTGTCTTATTTAGCAGGACTCTCAGAAGCATGCCTTTTATAATGTCTTGCTTTCCTGCTTGTTTAAATGCATGCTTGCCCAGGACCTAAATGTATGAGCAAGGTCTTAAGAAGAGAATCTCCCTTTCAGTTGGGAGTAGCAAAAACCCTAGCAATGTGTAAGGCTGCTATAAAGTCTGCAAAGTGATTTGAAATCCTCTGACAGAAACTATTATAATAGTGCCAAGTACTATTATTAGCATCTTCAGTCTCTTCACCCCATTTTTGCTCAAGCCTTTTCCAAGAACAATTAGCTGTTTGTTTGACCCATATTATAACATCAGCTCTCTATTATGATAACAGTGGCATCAGTAAGGAGACAACACATAATCTTAATCGGGTGGAAGACTGCAAAGGACCAAACCCATCTTGATAAAATGCCCTGAAGTCAGCAACTTAACACAGAGATGGGCCTGGTATGATATGATTTCCATAGCTGTAGAGCCTGTTTTTTACGTGAAATTGTAGGACTAATATCAGTGATATTACAACATATTCATCATAAACAGCTGCAGAAGTTAGCAAATACTGTAACAAATAAAAGTCAGCACCATGACCTCTGTTATCTTCTTGGGAAACGAAGTTATTTTTTCCCATTTGTGGGAATGTGTATGAGCTAGGAATAAAAAAAAAAAAAAAAATAGAAGGAAGGAGCATATATATACACATGCCTACTTCTAGTTTGTTGTACTACTGGTCATGGAAGCAGAGGCCGTTGCTTATGCAAAGTCATTAGTAACTGAAGTGGTTCATGAGTGGCTGGGCAAAATATTGAGGGCATCATAGTGCTTGGTATGTACTGATTTTCTGAATAGAAATGTTGGTGTAGAATGCAGTATACATGGAATTGCTTCTCATCTTATATAAACTGTTTTTTAGGGAATAATCTGAAGATATATGACATTCTGAGATCCTATGGCTTGAAATGTATATAGTGGCCCAATAAATGGCATCACTTTATCTATTTTATGCTTCTACTGAATGCAGATCACGTGCTGCTAAGAAACAAAAAGGACATGCATTTATTTTCAGGCATAGGACTTTGGAACCACTTGGGAAGAATATTCTTGATTGAGAACCAAAACATTCCATGATGCTTAACAAACCTGCAAATTGAAAAATCAACATCTGCCCTGCGTAGCAACATAGCAGGAGAAAGACCTATAGCCTGAAAAATTCAAAATAGTCCTTAAATTATATTTCTGTGCATTTACAAAATTACTACTCTCTGAATCAAAAGTCTCAAGCTGTTTTTATCTGAGAGCATATGTTGTGTTGATAGACAATATCTCAGCCTGTATTTGTACATGAAAAGCCCTGCTGCATAACATAATGGACAATCCTTTGAACGTGAAGCCGCATCTCAGTGAATGCTCCTCTAATAATATTTTAAAATAAATGATATGCATCATTAAATCACTGAGGATGACTAACTCCGTTTTAGAAAAACCACAACTCCTGCAATCACAGTTATGGCTCTTATTTGAATATTTTAGTTTTCACCTGAGCAGCCAATAGACACTAGCAAAGCACAGCCCACATTCAGACAGATGAAGGCACTACTGTAAAAGAGACTGAGAGAAACCTGTGATTATGTAGTTACCATAATGCTGACTGCTTGCTTAATGTCTGCATGGTTTGTGTGTTTTTTTGTTTTGTTTTGTTTTTTATTTGCCTTATTTGCATATCACAGACATGTCTTTATAAAGTTATTTTAAATAATTTATTAGATTGATCTTTTCAAAATTCTACTGAGGATAGGTGTCATGACGAAAACTTACTTAAACTTATTTAAAGGTTTGTGCTTGAGCAGGGCATTTACCTGCCTCACTGCTGATATTCTAAAAATACCTCCATGTCCATACTATTATCCATTCTTCACGTCCAATTGCTCTGTTATGGTAATAGTCAGAAGCACACCATGTAGTAATTACTTACAGCTGACTTAAGAAAAGAATATTCAACTCCCCCACTGTTCCACTAGAAGGTCTTTATGCACTATTAACTCATTCCTGTTTATTAATACTCTACTGGTAATTCTGTCCGCTGCTTTTTAGGTTTGTAATAGGAGGACTATTAAACAGCAATTATTGACCATATGGGTTGGTGAATATTTGTGGTGGTTGTTGGGTTTTCTGTGTGTGTGTGTGTTTTAATCCCTTTAAGTTGTTTTTAAGGAGCCATATCACAATATAGTCGTGCAACTTTACATCTGCCTGAGATTAACAGCTTTGGCAGTGTTCCCCACCTAGAAAATGCAAATTCCGTATTTCAGAAATAACAGCCGAAGCTGTGGAAATATAGAACAATTTAAAAAGCATGAAAACCCCATGCCAGGCAAAGTGAAAATCTTTGTCTTCTTTTTCCAGAAGTATGTGGTTTGATCTTCTTTCTTGCCCTTACATTTTTTTTTCTTCGCTTTCTATGTCATGTCCTAGAATTTACAAATGGCCAAGTGTAAATTTCAAAATAAAACTTGGTCCAGAAATGTGCAAATTATTGCACTTCTAAGAACCAGAAGACTTCCCTTGCTTCACTAAGCTTGCTTAGTGAAAAGAATCAGGAGACACACAATTACCGCAATTGTCTCTCAAATAGTCAGTCTGAAAAAATGAACTCTTCATCCCTCCCTCTATTTATTTATTTATTTATTTTCAGTGTAACAGCCTGGGTCCATGACATGTCCAATTCTACATGCAGGGTGCCTGTGCCCATGCTGAGCCACAGAACATGGAGCACTTTATGGTTTGCAGATCAACCCAACAGAACAACCCAATTTGTAGAAGAGATTGCTGATCATAGCGTCTGAGGTGGAGGCAATTCCATCATCACATGAGAATGTGGGAGTTTGGATCTGAAAGAATTGGTGACTCTGAATTCTGCAGGACAAACAAACAAACAAAAAAAGCTGTTTAAAGGAGAATGATTTGGTAGTGGAGTTGAAAGTCTTTTGCAAAATGAGCATCTTCTCATCTCTAAATTCTTTTGGGGATTTTTTCTAATGTTAATGAAGAAATGTCAAATTGTCAAGATGAAATTATTTCAAAAGCAATTACTTGTATTTGCTGCTGACTCAATTTTTATTTTAGCAAAACATTTTCTTAATCCCTTAATACTACTTTCACACTTTCATAGTTCTCCTGTTTGTGTTTGTTTAACTTGGATTATGAGTCTTAGCTATATCTGCATGGTCTTCCAAACTGATGACCAATAACAACTCCATTTAGACATAATTGTAGGCACAATTGTTTCTGATGAATGTTGCATCATAAATATCTACAATACTAAAATAGCTAAAGTCAAAAATAATTAATTTAGAACTCGAATTCTCTTATTTTACTACTAACAAAATGCTTTCTGTTATTGCTGTATTAGGAATTGGCACCTGTCTTTTTTCTTTTTCTTTTTAAGTTGAAATGTTTGTTTGAACTGAGAAAATAATTTGGAAAAGATAGTTCCGTATGATGTCAACAGTTAATTTTTTTCTAAATTTATTCTAATGTTTCTAACTCCTGACCTCTCAAGATTCAGGGGGTCTTTAGTGCAATAATGTAGATTCTAGGCTTTGCTGGCATGAAAGTGTGCTAATGCCATACTAAAACTAATTATGTCCAAAAAAAAAGAAAAAAAAAGAAAAATCTGTCTAACTTCTGGGCTGTTACAAGCAAAATACAGGTTTTATTCAGCTTACACCTATCATGCAAGAATGCCGAACTGTCATTCATTCTAAAAATAAGAGTCATGTCACGTGTTCTTTTGTTCTGTGCTGCTGCCTCATGCCTCATTATAAAATTAGTGTGTGGTGTGCTATACCAAAAGTATTCCCTTTCTCAATAGCTGTTGCTTGAAAGGCATATGTTTTGTCATAAAAGCTGGTGCACTTAAGCTTTTAGATCCCGCTGTGGACTTAAAATTGCCCTGATGTGTTACCCTCAATGCTATGGAGACCTTTTTTTCCTCACATGGGAAAGCCCTGAGAGGAAGAACTGAAGTGATTTTCCCTTGGTAGAGAAGCAGAGGACCCTTGTTCGTGGGATTTACTCCCCACCTTGGTCTAAAAGAGCTGTAGGACACTCAGGCATCTGTGGGGTAACATTCTAGCAAAGGGTTGAAGGTATAAACAGAAGAATCTATATATTATTGTGCAAAAATATCGGCTAGGTGATTTTTTTTCATGTACATGGCATCTCTGCAGTGCTGCTGCATGGTTATTTCCTGCGTAGGTCCTTAATTAAATTAATTCTTCAAGCATATAGGTGTGACTGCAGGTTTTAAACAACTGAGTAACTGGGAATCCGGAGAGAGATGCATGGCAGGGCGGTGCTGGTGGGACATGTGCACGTGCACAATTTGTGGGCTGGACAGCTTCATGGTGGCCACTAGGGACTTTCTAGGAAGGGACTTATGCTTTTATCCCAAGAAGTTTGTGCCAGTTAAATAGCAGGTTTCCCTCATCCCCAGGTGAAATCTGGCTCAAAATCATCACCCATATTCTAGTAAAAGCATGTTCAGAGAACACATTTCTACACGATACAAATACAGGTTAAAAATGACTGTATTGCTGATATGCAGCTTAGTCAATCTGGTAAATTAGTAGAGCATGATATTCTTGGAGAAAGAAGAGGGTAGGAGCAATCCCTGAACATGCTTAAAGAAAAATCTTGTGTGAGTGATTCAGCTGTTCTTGCTGTTGCAGGGAGGAGATTAGAGATGCACCACTTTGTCAGTTCATCTCCTTAACTCATAATATATTATTTATTACAAGGATTTGGTTTCTTAAGCCTGTCTTCTCTTTTTCCTTTAAGGTATCACTGACTATTTGATCTTGAGGGTTTATTTTATTATTATTACTATTATGTACAGGTATGTGGGAAAGGAAGATTTTTGGGCTGCATCGAAAATTGAGCTTTTCAGCATATGGCATGTCAATGTTTCCATTGTGGTTTGTCACTTTTTACACCTTATATTGATGACTGTGGTCGATTGAACCCCTACCTAGCCTAGCTTACTGGGGGACTTTCTGACTCTGTTGTCATTTGTTTCCACCTATGCTGGTGCAAGCAAGCACGGGGCATGTGAAATGTCAGCGGGACGAGCGGTGGTTCTGCTGTGACACTGGTGGAGACCCTTAGTTGAGCTTCATGTTTGTTTGGAGATGTCAGGAGCTGAATGCTAGCACATATGTAACTCAAACTTAGTAGCCAGTGAACTAACATTTCAGCTTGTATCAGGAAGTCAAAGGATTTAAAGAGAGGGCATGTGCAGCCTTGGTATAGCCACTCTTGCAGGGTGGATTCTCCTGTTGGCTAAATGTTTAGGAGAAGCCCTTTGGTTAATAGGAAAGAAGATCTTGCAGGAAAAGTGGGTGGTAAAAACTAAAACAAAAACTAAATAAATCACTCAAAAAGAAACTTGCTGTATGGTTGGCAGTCCAACGAGCAATAATATCAACATGATTTTGTTCAGTTCTCCAAAAGGCAATCTGAGGATGTTCCAGTAAAAGAATTGGGCTGACTTGTCACCTAAGCTAGAGCTAAAAAAGTAATATAGTAAGAGTGTTAAAAGAAGATGCAGTAATGAGGCAAACATTCTCTCACAAGTGTGAGAATAGGCATATCAAGACAAGGCACATATTTACTTCCCTCTAAGTGTAACAAGGCATGATCATGCTTTAATTTGACTGAACTGTATTATAAATCTGTAACAAACACAGCACAATTTTGATTGCCTTTTGAATACTGGAGATCTGAAATTTCTATACGAATAATGGGCAGAGATTGCCCACCCACAGCAACTGCATTCCCCATTCAGATGGAAAGACAACACATACATTATTTCTCAAGATTTAGGCCTTCTTGCATCTGAAGGCCAAGACGCAATAGACATGTTTCCACAATAATATGTTTAATATTTGTTGAATTAATTTAGTATAATTGTTCTCTAACCTCTGAAGTGGTTCTCTAAATTGTTCTCCAATTTCTAGCCCTCTTTTCTCTCTGTCTCCCTCTCTCACCAGGCTGCTGATGAGAAGAAGGAGACGGTGGTGGCATATTGTCTCAGCACCGAATACAACTTTGGAGTTGTGTACTGCATAAAAAGAATCCACACACAGAAAAGAGCCCCTGCAAACAGTAAGTTTCTAGTCCATTATATTGCTCTTTAAAAAAGAAAAAAAATACAATAAAAGGCTATCTATGTCTTCTTTAGAAGGGATTTTCACCAAATTGCTTCGCACATGTTATTTCGAGGTCTGAGAGGTCCTGAGAGGTGTATGCGCTCTTTGACTTACTGCCCCCTTTCAAGATTGGCGCTCTTTCCCTGCCTACCATTCCAGCCTTCCCTCCTTTCTCACAATAACTGAATTGGGTTCAGGTTTTATGACTTTTGACAAATCTTTCATAGCAAATTTTCAGTTTTGCAATTTAAGAATATCCAATCCTTCCTAAGACTTATTGATGATTTTACTTAACCTGCAAGAGCCATTTTAGAAAAAAAATAAAAAGTTTGATGGAATTTGTTGCAGAATCAGGAGTGTAGTGAAGGTTGCTGGTTTCGGTTTCTGTTTTGCTGTGTCTAGAAACTACTGATAAAATAAGAAAGGGTAAATAGTGCTTTGTCACATGTTCTGAATAGGATATGTGTGTGTCAAACTTTGGTTTCTGGTCAACCTGGTTTGTGATGATCCTGTTAAAGAGGCATTGAGGCATCTACAGTTTTCAGCTTTTCTGGTTTCAGAATGCCTAAAAAAAGAAAACCCTAGTGCAGCTGTGGACTGCCAAACAGTACACTTATGCCTCCTGACAATCAGGTCGCTTTTCCTAGTTACCATTCACAGATCCTGCTGAGACATCCGTAGACCCTCTCATGGGAGCCTCTCATGGGAGCGCTACTGAAACCTGCTCTATACAAACATTTGCACTTGTAGTGGGGCAGTTACTGCACTGGAGCTGGTGGGGACCAAATGGTTACAGGGGACTGGACAGATGCTGGCCCAGGTGCACTGCACACTGGGTTGTTGCCTTCCTTCTCCAAGGATTCTGTTGCATAAGGTAAAGTACTTAGGCTGTCCCACCACTTTGCTAACCAGAAGAGTGAGCCCTGTTGTGGTGAGTGGAAGACATGCAGCCTAACCCAAAATGAGCCAAAAAAAAACCCCAAAACCCAAAACAAACAAACCAACAAAAACCCATGAAATTAAGATTAGCATAAAAAACAAGTTTAATCAGTCAAAGGCAATAAAGCATAGTCCTGGAGCAAGTCAATAATGCTCAATTGACAGCCAGTCAATATTTTTACTGGATTAACTTTTCGGGAACTGTGGAGATTTCAGGATTTTAAATGTAAACACTGTAAATAGGTTGGGACACTGAAGTATGTTTACAAATACCATGTGTCAAATTTCATTAGAATCACATCCAGTCAGCGGGATTTTTCCTACCACGAAAGAGACATTTACATCTTGTGAAATGAACACAGATATACATTTCTTGTTCATCAAATATATTGAAAAATGTAGCCGGGCAGATCTCATGGCAATGCTCCAAAGAACGCTTCAAAGGACAACGACTGTCCACGGCCAGATTCACTTATCTGCTCCGTTTTCTGTTCTCAAGCTTTGCCAGGTGGAGCTGTAGTTTAGCTAGCATCGTGGCTGCAACTTGATTAACGGGAGGGCTGTACAAATAGAGACAGGCTGTGTCTAGTGTCTTCTCTTCGTATAGGGGAGGGACATATTCCCTTCTACTCTCAGACCCTCAGGGGACCCATTTAGCAGACAGGACATCAGCTTGAAAGAGTTCAGTTCTCATATCTGTCTTATGGGAACTGGTTTATAAGCACATTTTTTCCTTTTTTTTCTCCTGGTCAGAGCAGCTTTAGAGTTTGAGATAAACCGATGTATTCATGCCCTCGTGTTTTCCAAGGCTCCCTCACCTCTAAGGGGATACCACCCTCTTATTATTGTAATGGGAAAAGCTATTAAGAAATATATTTTTGTGGTATTTGTGGCATTTGAGATAATTGTTCCTTAGCTGAAGGATCAGGCAATATACTTAGAAACAACCAAAATGTTCTGGTTTCTAACATTTACCATGCTGCACTCGGTCCAAGGGGTTGCAAGTCTTGCAGCTTTTCAGTGGGATTCCTAGTCTAACCAACACACAAAAAAGCTCTCATTTTGTGAAAAACTGGCAGCAAAATGGATGAATATTTGATAGAAAAATGAGCGTAACTTATGTTACAGCAACTCTTCTCTCAAGATGTTGTCCACAAGCCCAGACTGGCCAAAAGGACCACACAAATGTGGCTTCATGTAGGCAGCACAGGCAGATGCTGCTAGAGGAGTCCACATCGGTAATGCCAGACCTAAGCTCCCCACCTACAGGAAGGTAGATAACCGTGCTTTATTGTTATTCCTTTACTTTTCCTGCCCTTATTTTTTTTTTCTGCCACAAAAGGTAATTAGGCCATAAACAGAGGCCTGACACCTAATTTTATCTGCTGCAAAATGAATATTGTAAGCAGCAGATAATTTTGGCTGAGCAAAATTAAAAAATATATATTTTAATGACACCTTAAAAACACACTTCTGGTTTTTTTGTTTGTTTGTTTGTTTGTTTTTTGCCTCTGAGCTTCTGCTCATACCTACTTGTTTTGATAAGTTTAGAGACCGTAACTAATTTTTGTGACCAAAAGTAGTGCTTCTGCACACTTCCTGGCTCAATAGCAGGTCTTGCTTGTCTCAGTCTGTGCTACCAAGTGCTTTGCATTTCCTTTCTCATTCCCTGGTTCCTTTCAAAGAAGAACTGATCTGAGGGAAAAGACATTGCCTTTCTAACCCCTAAATTTTCGCTGACATTAATAAGAGTCAGGTGGCCAAATCCCCACACGCAGCTTTGAAAATTTAAGGTTTAACATTTTTTTCTGGGCAGATACTTACATTGCTGGAGTCGTGAATCCTCTGAAAAGATATTAAATATGCACCCTCACCATGTCAGCAGTGCCTGGAGAGTTTATCTGCAGAATTATCATCTACCTTCCAAATCTATAACCCTAAAATATTGATTGGTTAAAAGGTAGAGGATAAAGATTAAGACAGCACAGGAGCAGACTACCCTAATCAAATAAAAAGAGTATTAACAGAGCTGCTTACAGTTCTGGAATGTTGGTTTGAAATACAGATGTCTTAACTGAAGTGCTATGTCTCATTTTTTGAATGCATAGGCTAGACATTTAAATAAATTACCACATAGAAAGAAAGCAGGGGAAAAAAAGAAAGAGGCATTTCAGACAATAAATTTAGGAAGTTTCCCTTTATAATAAAACTATTTTATGCATTTCAGTAATCAGCTGGAGCTTTTAAAGATCTTTGCATTGGTAGTGAGAAGTTGGATGCCAGTGTCTCAGCTGCAAAACTTCCATAGGCACCCATGTTATTTTAAGCCTGTGTTTTTGTGCATGCAAGTCAACACAGCTACCTGCACTGGGGTAACTGCTTGAGGGCCAAGGGTAGCACCAAAACCAGGACTTTGGTTTGCAGGGAGCTTGTTTTCAGTCTGTTTCGTATGATTTGGGAATAGCATTTCCAGAGGCTGGATTTGGGGAACCTGGTGCAAAGGATGGGTCTTAGAAGCAGGAGCATCGCTCTGGGTGGCCCCTGGAGCTGTGGGCATCAGCCCAACCAGCATGGCTGTGCCTGCTTTTGCATTTGTCACCAACATTTTTGCTGAGCGTTGGAGGCCATATGCTAATTAATGTTCAGTAAGGGTGTGCTACCAGGGAATACTGCTTGGGAAAGAGCTACATTTGTCACTAATGCCTTTAATGTATATGAGGAATTTTTATCCAGCCAAGGGCTTGGCCAGTGGTTTAGCCTATTGAGAGAATTTCCCATTGAATGACAGCTGAGCAAGGATTGAGCTAATAACCCATGCCCTAGGTTACTGAAGTCATAGAGACAGCAAGCAAAAATACATTGGGATAATGCATTAATTTTCATCAGTTATGGACAATAGTATATATATACTATATTATATATATATATATATAATAGTATATATAATAGTTGAAGTAATGTGACACTGATTAAGAATATCGTTTCAAGTTCGCAAACTTTCCTACCTAAAAATTTGAATTTTAAGAGAAAGATTTAAGAATGTGAGGAAAAGGTTTTGGTCATATTACTAATTGGTATGGATATCTTTTTCGTTTTTGTTTTTAGTTGCACCTAATTTTAAGTCACAGTGTAAATAAGGTTTTAAAAGTTTTTAACAGTGATGTAGACAAATTTGGAATTAAAATTGAGAACAATCTGAAATGTTGTGTTGCTCCAATTTTAAAAATAAGTTCCCTTCTCATTTGCAATTAAAATGCTTAAAATTTGCATAAAATGTGTGAAATTAGAGATAATTGAAATACAGTAGCTATAAATATGTCTACTCCATTTGAAAAAATAAATAAAATGTCCACTAAAAGGGTGCGAAAGCCATACCCCCTTCTCTTGTTTCTCACATTTGGATCTCTGGCATTTTTCACACTTTTATAGCTAATTTTTATTGCAAAACAATATGTTACATTTGTAGCAGTTGTGGGAATGCAGAATTGCCCCTGGCAGCTCTGTAAAAAATGGAATGTTAAGAACACGTTTAGAAGAATAGTTTTCAATTTCATCCACAGCACTGATGTCATGGAATCACATTAACTGTGATCTAACAAAAAAAAAAAAAGGAAAGAGGAAAAAAAGAAAGAGGGAGCAAAAGAGATAGAAAGAAGAAAGTAAACATTAAAAGAAGAAAGTAAACATTATGGAAAATAAATAAGCTATTATTTAAAGCCTACTCATTTTATTCTGTTTCTTATGTTCCCCTAATACAACATGTTTTCAGGGAGCGCAGCATGACTCAAACCCCGGGATGGGTGT
>NW_010589269.1:294720-312823 GCF_000705375.1 Tinamus guttatus | reverse complement strand
GCACCAGCTCCTCTGCATCTTCCAATCTCATCTGGCCACTCATTGGGCTCGGTTGACAGATATTTGGGGCATTTGGGGCAAAATGCTGCTGCCATGCAACCAAGGCAGCACGAGGAACAGTGTCTCCCGCAGACAACCGGGCTGGTCATAGTCTACCATGATGTTAAGTTGCACTGTATTAGACATTGCGCTCATGAAGGCTCATGAAGGGCTGGGAGCATCTCACACACAAACTGTAAGGACGTTTCCTGAACTCTAAGCTCAGAATGTGGAAAAATATTATTGCTATTCATGTTTCTGTTCCTGGGGAATACCTATCAACTCCAAAAGAGCTGCTTTGGTGTAGAAAAGGACAGCTCTTCCACTGCACAGCACCCGATGCAAATACCTGCCATGATTTGACCCAATTCTGCACAAAATGGAATTGGAGGGGCCTAGGTGAAGGTTACTGCGCCAAACCATCAGTGCTCCCAGGCCTATAACTGTATTCTGGTTTCTGGAGGTGTTACTTGCAAAAGGAATCATGATCTCCCAAAATTTAGAGTTTCCATGCAGGTAACAGGAATTCAGCAGTTTATTTTAATGTCAGTGTTTCCATCAGCGGTGTCCATCTGTTCTCTGTTGTGGAGGGTGTCACCAGAATTCTTGTGGCCTTGGCAGCCACTGCTGCTCTTTTCTGTGAGTCCCTTGACCCCAGTCCAATGTTCTTCTATTATGTCTCTATGCTATATTCCTTGGCAGAGGTACTGGTGTATGCGGGACTTAAGTGCCTCCCTTGAATTCTTACATGATTCCTGATTTGGGGATGAGAATCTGAGCACACATCTGAGTGGCACTGAAATATTAATGTGTTAAGACTGAAACAGTGGGATTTAAATCACTAAATTGAGTCGTGTGTAGTACAGAGTGATATTGTTCTCGGAAAAGTAGCAGAGAGGTCGTGTCTCATAGAGGCCTATCCACTACGGAGTCATTCTTTAGAGACAGAGCAAGCGAAAGAAGGACCACAGTCTTACCTGCAAGGTGCCTTTTCATACTTGCTTTCTTCTCTGCTTTCAAGTTGTCCTCAAGGAAAAATAAGAGCAAAAAGTCCCTGTGCTTCTCTCTGCACATCTACGGCACTTCATAAATAATAGTAGCTGTTTTAAAAGCAGGGGACAGGCAGAGGTTTACAATGGATGAAAGCTAGTTAGTGAGTTAGCTGGAAAAATGCTTAAAAGAAGAGCAGCAACGAGGCTTCTGCATTTATTTCTGGGGGATTCACCGGCTGACCCTCATGTGTCTTTCTAGCTCTGTGTTTCTCAAGTCCAAGTAGAGGCTGTGCAGGAGTCTTAAAAACGAACAGGCAGGATTGGGGTGTTCCCACAACTTGCGATAGTCCCTCATTTGGCTCAGCACTTGCCTTGCTGAGCACCGGCCAAATTTCACGGCACACGAGGACTGGCGCTGAGAGGGAGGCACTGTCGAGGCTCTCCCTCCTACCCCACTGAGTGACACATGCAAAATGGATCATTTCAGGAGCCTTTTGTATGATGCAAAACTTCCAGCAGAGAACCCAAGGCATTTCCTTTCATCAACCTGGTTCTAATTTGATCAAAGCGCTAAAAAAATTCAACCGGCCCTATATCCTGTCCAGTTCTTTTACACTTTACAGCACATTATATCAATCTTGTATCCCTGAATTTTAAGAAGTGACCAGTTATGTAATTGGATCAACAGCTGCCAATCACGTCAGCACAGCACTGCGTTATTATTAAGCAGACTGTAATTTTGAAGCTTTTTTTTTATGTGTAAGACTATATTGCAAGTGTATACATTTTAGGACAACTGATCTTCTTAAGAATGATCTCCTTAAGAAAAATAACATAACATAGATTAAGTGGATTCTCACTCAGTCTGAGGACAGAACTGAGGCTTCACCCCTGTTAAAACCATATTGCCTTGTGGCACATTTTCAGGAGAGATGCAGAGCAGTAGCTGTGCTTTCACAGAGTCACAGAACAGCGGGGTTGGAAGGGACCTCTAGAGATCATCTATTCCAACCCCCCTGCTCAAGCAGGGACATTTAGAGCACGCAGCCCAGGCAGGTTTTGAAGAACCCGAAAGAAAGAGACTCCACAACATCTCTCAGCAGCCTATTCCAGTGCTCTGTCACGCTCACACTAAGAAACTTGTTCCTCAAATGCAAGTGAAACTTCCTGCGTTTCAGTTTGTACCCATTGCCCTTTTACAGGCCCCTTCTAGCCCCACTCCCCGTGCGGCTCTAGGCTTTCTCTTTCTCTTAACCCTAACCCTGGCCCTCTCTCTAGCCCTAAGCCTAAGGTCACCAGGCCTAGTGCTGGCTAAATGGCAAATATATTCCTAGCACCAGTCTGGATATATTTCTATTAATCCTATTCACACATTAGCATACTGCAACAGGAGTCATACTGTCTGCATTTGTATACTTAAGTAAATTAAAAATCAAGTGTGCTTTCCTGTTTCAAAATGAATGGTTTGCATCAGAATTTGTGCAGCTCTGTAAATCCCATTTCTTCTCTCTGCAAACTCTGTCCCTACAGGCACTTGCACATAGACAAGTTAAACCAGAACGGTGCTGGGTGCTGAGTGTGCAATAGACCTTTCCTGTGCAAGTGTGATTCACATGTGGCAACAGCAAGCACTTTTTCATATCAGTAATTTTTACAATTATATAGAGTTGTTAAAATTCTAAAGTAAGTAATATTTTTCTCCCCTAAGCTTGAGATGTTAGTGTTCTTTGAAGGACCTTGAATCTTGTCTCAGTAGTATCTCCATAAATAAAACTGAGTGACAGCCTTTTAGAAAGCTCCATGTTTTATACCGTTAATTCACAGATAAGCATTGTTAGTCAAATAAGCATTTAATTCCGAGTAGCCTGAATATTTCAATACCTAGTAGCAAGCAAACAAATAGAATGCACACAATGGCAAACAAATTATGGAAAATATTCCATAGAGTTGACATATGAACTAGTAACCTCTTAGGTAAAGGTGAATGACTATTAATGTAATTTCATTATTAGAAGGACCTCCGTCCTTTTTTTTGGTTTATATTCAGTTCATTCATATGCATTACCTTGAAAGAACTAAACCTGTAAATCATAGCTTAAGCAACAATAATAATACACAGAAAACAATATGATTCCTTCTGCCGTTGCTCTCTGCAAGCTCAGACATTTAGTAGTGCATACCTGTTTTTATTTTTTAACTTTCTTTCTATACACACACACATATGCACATATATTTAAAATTCAGACATATTTTATAAATGTATGGGCATTTTATATATTTTAGATATGTGGTTATACACTCTGCACATAAGCCTACCATGAATATGTAAAAACATAACATTTCTCTTTAGCAGTCTAATTCTGTGATCTATAGGACTTTACGAGAAAAAGTACAGGAACAAAATGCAGCAGTGAACATCTTGCTACAATTAAAACCTACTAATTTTCAAAGTGATGATATTTAGGTGACTCCTGGATTTAGCAATCTGTAGAATCTGAAGATTTTTCAGAATTGTTTTTCTTTTTCCTTTTTTTTTTGGTCAAAACTCCCTTTGTGTTGTATTTATTTAAATCTTAGATCAGGATAGGTGCCTGGCCCTTCATACCAGTGTGTGTTGTACACAGACTGATAAAATGAAGTAAAAGTAGGCTTATCACTTTGGAAGCCTGTTTTACAGTACTGCATTTTTTCTTTAGCAATTCATGCTGTGTTTTTAAGTAATGCGATAAAACCCCTTCACCATCTTCCTACATAAAATTGACTGTTGCATGAGAAACGTGGTCATCCTCATCTGCTGTTGCATTCTTTCTTTAAAATAAAAACACACACAAAACAAGCCCTCATGCATCTGAATAGCCTGTTTGTATGCAACTGTGTGCATAGGAACAGGACTAGATGTATATCCTACACCTCATATAAAGAGATTGTATAATCTACAGGAATAAGTCCCAAATCATCTTCCTCCCTCCCCCTCTACTGCTGTTTCCAAGGATAATAGGAGAATTGAAATTCCCATTTTCAGCCTCACTACAGATTAATATGGTTCAACATAGATACTTATTTCTCTGATAGTTTCCCATGCATCTTCACAGTTGATAGAAATTACTGCAGCAGAATGCTTAAAGCAGATGTTATCCCATTAATTAGCTCTGGACCTGAGCAGGCTCAAGACTTTCCCATTTTCAGGCCGATAGGAATTGGTCCCAGTGAGCGTGCTCTATATCCACATTTAGTATCATCTCATAAACAGCACTGAAAACACAGCAGGCCCTTGATGAAGATACATTAGCTTATTTCTAATTTAAAGTTATGTTGCTTAACCTTAATGTAATTGGTCACTGGTGACCAACTGTTTGGATAGTGAGTTGATGACCAGAGAGATGTAATAAATTATAAAACTTACTGCTTAAATAGAGAGAAGGACTGTTCTGTTAAAAGCCTTGTATGTAATAATGGTAAAATAATTACACCTCAGACAGAAGAGCCTTGGATCTGATAAAGCTAACAAAGTCTTTCACATGGAGGTGTTTTCAGCCTGCTTTAAAGGACATGTAAAGAATACTTTTATTTTCTGTGTGCCACCTCTTATGTTGGCTGAATAGTCAACGTGAAAAGCCCAGCCTAGCATTGATTAAAAATAAATTGTTAAATCGAGATACTGTCTTCTGGTATGTGTGTGTGTGTGTGTGGATTAAAGTAATTAACCAATTTCTGTGGTTAGCAAGAAACAAAAGAAATTTACACAAATAATTGTATTCCGAACATCAATTCAAAGTCACTGCCAGACATGTTTTAGAAAAGGGTTGATTAGCTGGTAGAATAACCAGGATAATAATCAACTATGGAAGTAAGTAGTTGACACAACTTTAGTGTTTAATAATGAATAGCATGCCAGGAGCAAAATAAAGGGAAATCTCCTTTCTAAGAACCAGTCTAGACCTAGAATTTCTGAGGCCAAATATAACAATTGAGACTCCTGAGCTGCTTCTCAGGTATTGTAGAGAACGTAACAGGTGTAGTTAAATTGAAAGCACACAAGTGGCAGCATTAAATCTCATAGTTCCTATATGTTGCGATTTAATTTCAAGCCTTTTCCCTGATGAGGACTTAAAGGTTGATTTTGAAAATGCAGATGCATAATGAACACCTACTCTTCTGTGTCTGTTTTCCTTTTTTTAAACTACATTAGATTAACAAACTGTTCATTAAATCAATAACAGTGAGGAATAAGCGTATGATTTGCTTGTCTGAGAAATGATTATTTCTCTCTCTAAATATTTGCATTTAAAATTTGGGCTGCCTCCAAATGCCCTAACTTCACAATAAGGAAATCAAAAAAAAATTGTTTAATTCACATATTTCATTTCTTACAAGGACCTTCCAATAATTTAAACTATTTACTGTGCTTCAAAGATCCTTATTTCCTAATAACTCCACAGAGAAATATTGGAGCCACTCTATTTGCTACTGACATTAAATTTACCTTTGAAGGCTGGTTTACAAAATGGAGACATTAGGATGTGAAAGTCATTATTTTTTTTTATCCGGCCTGGAATGCTAAGTTTCTGTGTTTGCTGTATTAGAGTAAACATTACTATAGCTACTGTGATTGTTATGGAAACTTGAAAAGCAGATGCATTAAGGTATTTTGTTCATAAAAACATGGTGCTTTGCAAGGAAAAATATAAATGCTATTTTGGGACTTATCAAAAATGTGTATTTAAAAGCACCTCCACCCCCCCCACTGCCCCCAAACCAAAATTACCTCTTTCAATTTGAAATGGTCAAACTGAATTGCTGGCCCAATGGAAAGGCAGATGGGGTAACACATCATGATTCTTCTAATTGGGGCTGTAAAGAAAGACAGGAGAGATGTGCCCTGCTTGTGTCATAGCAGTTGTGATCTGTGCAAATAACTTCAGAGCAGCCTTTCTTAATATTAAAATGACGCTGTTGCTGTTCAACTAAAAATCAATACAGCTCACAATTTTAATAAGGAACATGAATCTGAAAATGTGTTTAGTATCAGGTTATATAAACACACCCTAATGAGATACTATAAAATCCATCACTTTAAAGGCTGGTTCCTACAAGGTATATTAGCTAAAAATGTTCAATATATTAGGTCAGTGTACAGCACTACACATAATAAAGCAGGTCTGTCAAGGCAAGATGCATGTTTTGCCCCTTAAAACTGTTATGTTTTGCACATTTTATAAGATTCTTTGAATACATGAATAAGATAAGTTATTCCCATCTCTTTTTTAAGCAATCTCAGAAATGGCTGTGACCTGAAATTGGAAATCTTGTAAACACCCATCCGGAGAAAATGTGTGCAGTTCTGTCTTAAAGAGATGGTACATGTTTAATTATCCCAACTTCTTCTTCTAGAGAATACTATTAACATACACATTAGCATCGTCCCATTGGTTCCTCCTGCTGCTCCACCTTAGGGGCAGCAATAGGAGCTAATCTTATTGCTCCCATGCGCATAATAATGAAATTTTGTCTTGTCTCTAAGGCAGTGTTCTTTGGTCTAAAGTACAGCAGGAAACATTTCTTTTTTTAGAAAATTCCTGACCAAGTCATTTTAAAAAGATTTTTAAAATTAAGATTCTTCCTATATGAATAGCAGAGCCTGCAAAACACATTGCTTTGACTTGTGAATCAAAATTAAGCAATTGTGCAAATAAATTGCTCCAAATCCACATACAGAATACAGTATGCCGTAGCTCTCTCTGCATTCAGCTCTTTGAAAAACTAGAAGCAGTGGATTTTTTTTTTTTTGCAGTGTCCACATAGGCTATTCTTAAAGAATAACGTAAGACCAACAAAAAGATATGGTTTTAATATAAAATACCTTTGCCTTTTTCTTGCAGTGTTCTACAGACTATAATGGGGAAAGGAAAAAAAAAACACAGGCAAAAAAATACATGCGAATTCAAGGCTACTGAATTAAGGGAGGTTGTACCAACATTTCCCCCACTGTACATTATTTGTATTCAAGGTTTTTGAAATGACATTGTAATCTGATGATGCACCAGCCTATTATATTGTCTAGCAGGACAAATATCCTTGCGTTTTCTCTGTAGAACTAACACAATTTTTCCATGTCAGAGGTGCATAATATCCTGGCGGTCATAAGGAATGATGCTATTAATCCTCTTGGGCAATCTCCAGGTCTGATTATTAGGGAAATAAATTTGCATGCTGCATATGAGCTAGGTGAATCACCGAGAGCACAAATTATATTTCCTGACAGCAAGTTAGAGAATGGAGCCACATCGCTTTTTTATCTTTTTTTTTTTTTCCCTCTGAAAGCTATAGAATTTCAATTCATTACATGAGATTGGTTAGAATTCAAGTCTCTTTTTAAGTTGATATTAAGTTGAGTCTGTTATCTCTGTGAAGGCTAGTAGGTTCCCCTGAGTATCCACCTAATCACTACTTAAAAAAATCGAAACGTATAGTTAGTGTCATGATTTAGGTACCAGAGCTACTTTATTTATCAGTGCAGAGTGAGATAATTTCAATTTGAAGCTCTGTAGCCCTCATGAATTTAACTGTCTTGAAAGCTTTTTTTTTCCTTCTCTCGCTCTTTCTCTCTCTGCCCCCTTCTCCCTCCTTTTAGTCTGCATATTATAATAACGGTTATTCTGGGCACCTGTTTTAGTGTTTTCCATGCATTTTTTCAGGTTTCTTTATTTACCATATTATATATTTTGTTGTATGTTTTGAATATTTTGGGGTGAAACACTATTTGCATTTTGGTTAAGAAATTTGGCTGCATTCTCTGTGCCAGCAGTACTGCCAGTCTTTCCTGCTTTTTGTTTCTGTGATTAATGTATTTTTATTATTTTTACAGTTTGGCATCTAAGCAACCTTTTTGCATTATTAAATCTGAACAGGGAGAATGATAGCAAATGAGAAGAGAATAAATGGCTTTATGTCTTGATGAATTAATTAAGCAGACATTTATTATAATCATCATTTTATAGATGCTGTAAAAATGTATTTTTTCTTTGTTGATGCACATCCACATATGGCAACTTCTTTTTGAGAGCTGTTTTGGAAAATTCCAGGTTGAATAGATTTCTCTCTGAAATCCCGACCGCAGATGCTGTACTGTGCATGAGGCAACAAGCATAACCAAGCCATAGGGTAGTGAGCAGCAGTATAGATGTCATACCTTGGAATCAAGTGAGCAACGCCTTGATTAAAGGTGGTGGTCTATAAATCCATATATATTGGATACAGACGACTGGCGCTGACTTTGAAGGATTCTGGATTGTATCTTGCTACTCGGTGGAGTTGGAAAAAGGGCGAACATGCAGACAATGTCTACACCGGTCTGAGCTGTAGGCAGGGCTGAAACAGAGAGGCAGGTAGTACATCCGACAATGCCAAAGCTGCTTTGTCCTTTATCATTTACTTATTTACAGACTGCACGCAGGAAGGGGGCTCTGACTCTGACTCAAGATTGTGTGTGTGGTGCCAAACCCGCAGCAAAGAAAGTACTTTTAGTCATCTTACATGAAATCTGTTTCAGATTTGTCTCTTCTCCCATCAGTTGGGTTTCTTTATGCTTCCTGAGCAGAGTTGGGGCCATTCCTTCCCAGAACAAAGGTCCTTTTGTTTGTTTTCTTTTTGTTTGTCTTATTATTTCTCTTCTCAGCATATGTGTTGTACTCATTCACAGACAGGAAGTATTTCCCACATTTAGGAAAAGGAAATAGCCTTTGGAGAAAATTCAAAGAAAGCTCATTGGGGAGTGACTTTGCTTGTTCAGTGTTATTTCCTATTCCGGAATAGAAACATCAGACTTATTTTTGGCATCAAATAGCAGTGCAGCTATAAACACTAGCCCCTTTAATTCCTATCTTGTAGTGAACATTTTATGCTAGTAACAGGGCTGTTTGTGGCCCTCCTGAATTGGGGAAAGGTGATTAAAAAAGGAAAGTTTGAACAAAACTGTAGAATTGCGCCTCTCCTGTTTCCATGACCTAGCCAAAATCACACTGATCCCGGCTCCTGAGCTCCCACAATGAAAATGAGAGAGGCTTGTTTAAATGTGAGTTGTCCATGATTGTGGAAGTCGTCACCTCGATATGCTCCGGCAGAGCCAGGTGCAGGGCTACCTTTTCCCAGTCTGCTGAGAAGGTGGCCAGCGGGGAGATGATGTCCCTTTTAGGGTGAGAAAGGAGTAAGAGACCAGAGCCTAAAGGCCATTTGTGTCTTTACAGATAGTAATAAACACATGAAATGAGTTGCAGAGAGAACAGAATATAGCAATGCCTCCTCCGGCTACTTCTCTGCAGCAGAAAATCCCAAGCAGTGTGTGGGCAACCATGGACTCCAAGGGCAAACTTCATTTTCTGCTGCCCCTCGTCATCTCATGAAAATGCTCTCCTGGAAAGAGGGGAAATCAGTTTTGAACTGACATAGGCAGGACAAAGTAAATCAAATTGAAAAGATCAAAAGCCGTAGTCTGAAAAGGAAAAAAGAAAAAAAAAAAAAGGGGGTGTCGTCAGCTGGTCCTTTAGCTCTCTCCTTGTCTACCCATGCCCATGGTCTGTATCTTGAGCCTGGCACCCACCCGATCTCGGTGCGCACACAGGGGAAACCTGGTTCCTCTGGCTGTGCGTGCGCGCTGTGCTGCGGGACTGTGAGTGCCAGTGCATCGGGATTTAGCCAGGTAGCTTCCTCGGCTGCGATTTCTAAAATGCCACAAAATCAGCCCCTTTTGCCAACTGGCGCGTTCCTTTTCATTATGGAGAGCTTTTCCTGAAGGTTCATAAGCTTCATGCAAATTTGTATAACACAAAGCATGTGCAGTGTTGATCCCACAGGGGCTGTTTCTCAGCTCTCGCTAACATGAGCAACCTCTTTAACTAGTGGAATTCAGTCTGGAAAATTAGCTGCCTCAGTTAAGAAAAACAACGGCAATATCTGAACTCTTGTGTGTTCCATTAAACTTTTAATTTTTGGTCTGCAATTGCCAGTATTTGGTTTTAGCAGGATGAAACCAATCATCAAAGTATTAGAAATAAAGAGTCATGGCTCCTCTTCTGCTTTTATTCTATGTAGCAGGTTTGGAAGGATGATGTTGTGTTAGGCCTAGAAGGTCCTCCTGGCTGCTTCTTCTGAGGCACATGCAGAAATCCACGTCAAATCCGCGGTGCTTGTGGAGGCAATCTGAGGAGAAGAGTAAGAGAATAGGAAATAAAAAAAGGGAATCAAAGGAAAAATATAAAAGAAAAAAAGTCCCAAAGCAAGCAACAAAAGCCCTCAGCCTGGTGTATAACCCTCGGTTTTGATGTGACAGGGGGAAAAATCTTGCTGCGCCTGTGTCACTACCTGCAGCCATACGTAGCTGAAGGCTTTGGTTTGCTTTCTGGGCGGCCACTGCGTGCCATCAACTTCTGTTCAGTGACCTGTCATAGCGGAGAAGGAATTTCACATGGCCTGAAAAACTGACAGAACTGTTCACCTTTCGGGGAAACGTAATATTTTCTGATAAGGAGCTTATGTTAGTTTTCTTAGAAAATAGCCTGAAAGCATTTCTGTCTGTGGCATTTCTAGATGTGATAAGTTGAAGGAAACATCCTTGACCATGACTTAACAAAACAGGCCATTTGTTTCATGGGATAGCTGTTCTGAGAAATGTAAATAAATGGCAACTTAAGGATGATATAAAATAAACGATCACAGAGACAGCCCAGAGCTGCATTGTTTCACAAAACACAAGGCACTATTTATGGAGCTGTAAACAGAGGACTGTGTTTATTATTGCACTTGGAATTAGAAAGTCAGAAAACTGAAGTGTGAGGAAAGATTAGTCCAGACTTTAGAAGTTCTGTGGCTGGGGGGATTGCCCTCTTTTTTTTTTTTTTTTTTTTGGTAATGAAATAGGTTTTTTTTTTCTTTTTTTTTTCCTTTTTTGAGGGTTGGACACCAATCTGGTGTGACCGGATGCTACCTTTCCTTGCATCACCTCCATGACATATCTGTAATGACAGGGGGTAATGGTGAGCACAGCTGGGGTCATAAAATATCCATTTTTCTGTTTATGTACAGATATCGATGAGAGTGCAAATTTGAAGCCAAGCATGTCCTGGTGGAAGTGAGCCTTGGCGGGAGCCCCATGGCCACACTGCTGCCGATGGAGCTGCAGCTCCGGTATGCTCCCCATGGGAACAGCATCCGTGTCTGGTGCCCAGTGGTGCCACTGGAGACTGGTTTGGGGGCTGTGGTTTTTCTGGCACGAATTTAGATGCTTGTCACCCATGTAGCACCTGGTCCTTTTAGAAAGATGCTTGAATTATACGTGATAAATGGCAAGCAATGTTCTACCTGGTCTGAGGCCACCATACTGTTATTAGCACTCTTGGTATTAATTAGAGCAGGATTTTTGCAAGTTTTACCTGTGCTGTACATGCCCCGCTCAAGCAAATGCACTTGGCTTACCTGATACGGCGCTATAAGTTGTGTTGCAAACCCCTTAAATTGGAAATGTCTTTACCCCCACTGCTTCACTGGTATGCCTAAACTATTACATTGCATTTAAAAATGAATTGTGTGCAATGACATTAGAGAAGAGGTTAGGCTTTCTGAGCTGCTACTGGTGACATATGACTGTAGTGACAGACAGTCAGCAGTATTCAAACTGAATTAATCTGAAAAAGCAGCAGACTTCAATGTGGAGTTTAGGAGGAGGCTGAGCAGCGACATATTTACAAAAGGGATGTCACTGAACCGTCTTTCTACCCAGGGATAGCCTATGGCTACTTAATACTTTTAAACCAGTAGTGGAAGGATTAAATACACCCAGAGTCAGGTCTTTGAGGCCATTTCCCTCTTGTGCTTTCTTTTCCTCGCACGAGTCGGACCTCGGCAGCTATTTTTTTGAAGGGCTGTGAGAAAGGGTGGGTATTCGGATGCCTTTTATTAGAATTGCACAGAAGGGAGAGAGTCCTCGCAGACACACAGGCTCCTTTCTCCACTGCCTTTGAAAAGTTACAGCACACGAAGCTGCAAGAGAAGCTGGCACTGCAGTGGAGGAGGAGGAGGAGGAGGGATATGGTAATAAAGGTGATAGTGATACCTTAATTTAACAAATATGCAGCGCTAATTATGTAAACATGCGAGAACTCTAAAATCTTCTCATCATGTGTGTCACACAATTGAAATATTTTACAGCCTAATTCGAGATTATACAGTAATAATGTTATTTTATATTGGCTAGTTGACAAGCCTAGGCCAGGGCTGTCTGTCAAACAAAACTGTTGTGCCAGATTGTATCTTGGCGATAAGCGCAAAAGAAGAGCCAGTCAAATTCTGTTTACATATTAATCACTGAATCAGATTTGGTTCTGTACTACAGACATTTCTTTAATGGGGGAGCTTGAAAGGAAAAAAAAAAGTTTGTATGTGGGTGGGCAATGTTTTAACCTAAATGATTTTCACCGAGAGCTGCTATGAAGCTCCAGATCAGGTTTCGCCTTTGTATGCAAGAGATCATGTTCTTGTTCAGAGGCAGCAGAAGAGCAGTTTTCTCTTTTGTCCATTATTAAGTGTTTTCCCCCTTTTTGGTCACAGAGGATGGGATGCACTTGCTCTGGGAACTGGCAGGATTCTCTTACTTTAGCTTTTTATAGAAAGTCGTATGCACATTTGTGCTAATATGATGGCATCATCTACTGAACAGAAAATAAGTGTGGCAGGTAAATTAGGAATCTGGACAGGCTTCATGGCAAAAAGTGTAAGATCATGTTTTCATCTCTCAGCACACAGCAGTTGGGATTAATTTGTTCCAAGTCGCTCAGTTCTCTCTCATACCCCAAATTTTCCCTTGCTTTCTTCTCCCCTTGCCACTATAGCAAACAACAGTGCTCCTGAAGACATGCTTTATTGCCCAAGGAGGATGTGTGTCTCTAACGTCCATCAGCCCACAGTTCATTTATGTCACAAAGCATTAGGGTTTTCAGCCCTTCTAAGATACTTATCTTAATCCCAGCTAGGATGTTCTCATTATTCCTATGAGCATCTAATTTAAACTATTTTTTATCAAATTAAGTCCTTAGGCAGAAGGGTATCTTGTGACAATCATTTCCTTGCATTAATTATGAACTGTGTAAAATAATATTAATTTATTGTTTTTTGAAATATGTTGGTTCACAGTGTTGTCACATTAGCAGAAAAAGAAAACAAGAACAGGCAGTCGGCCTTCTTTATAACTTTAATTAACTCTCTCATATCCCCTCTTTTTTTTTTCTCTTCAGTAATCTAAGCAGCCCCAATCTTCACAGGCTTTCTATCTGCCACTAATCATTTTTGTTGCCCCATTCTATTTCAGCTTTATGGGATTTTTAGATGAGTTGAGTATACCTTGGTACAGCATTTCATGTAGGCCAGATCATCCAGTCATTCAATAACACAGAATTTTAAAATTAATTTCCATTCTGTTCTTTATATAGTTCAACATCATATTTGCTTTTTTTTTTTTGACCACTTCTTGCAAGTGGTCTTGCTTTTTCACTGGGTTGTCCTAGATGGTACATTTTTTCTCTTCCTCCTGTTTTTCCCAAGCAGTTAGTTAATTTACAGCCTAGCCTTGTGCACTATGAGTAGTGAAAATTATTCACTCAAATATGCTTTACTTTGCATTTATCAACAGAGAATTTCATCTATCTTCATGCTGCGCATCTGTCTAGTTTTTCTAATCTTTTGCAATCATGCCTAACCTAAATATTTTTGTGTCCTGAGCAAATTTTGCCACCTTCCCCTGTCTTTTCTGGAACGCTAATGAATATATTAAACAACACCAGTCCTAATATTGGCTGCTGAAGTACTTCATGGTGAGCCTTTCAGCAAGCTAGCAATCAACAATTTATTTCTACCCTTTTGTTTCTGTCTCTGGCTGTCTTTGTTTAACATAGAGATTTAAGTACTACTGTTTCTGTGTGTTTTCCTGTGAGTGAATGCCTAACTCCCATCTCAGATTCCAGTGACACTGTGCTCTGAAACATCTCCCAGGTCTGTTAAGGTTGCAAACAGGTCAGCTTTATTTTGGAGAAGATGACTTGTTTAGTCCCTGGGAACAGAGATTCAGCTATTAGCAGATTTGACTAATCCATATCTCAAATAAGAAAAGAGAGCATGAGGGGGAGACAAAGTTTTCGCTGATCAGGGCATTTGTTGCTGTTGTTTTTAACCATGGCTCTAAGAACAGGACTGCAGCCCAACCAGGGTAAGCAGATGTGTACCATGAAGCCCCTTGCACTAAGACTAATGGTCTGCACTGAGGTTCCCGCAGGGAAAAAAAAAAAAAAAAAACAGTTACCGCTTTGCAGTTGACCTCCTCATGGTGCAGCTTGTAGCAAAGTGTTCGGTGGTGGAACATGGATTAGTAGTATCATCACCTCCGCTTCATATTGGCATGCTCCTGGAAGGTGGAAAAAAATTGTCAGTCCCCTCTGTTTTTCTCACAACGTGCATGTGCCAAATCTGAGGGAAGGGGACGAGGAGGTGGCTGCTCGCGTGTGTTGTGTCCCCTGCATGCGTGCACCAGGTCCCCAGGTGCCAGTGCCTCTGGAGCGTGGACTCTGCTCCCTGTCCTCACTCTGTTGAGTGCCCAAGTGGTCGTTCCTACCTTCGAGCTGCTATTTGCAAGTTTTAATAATATTTTGCAACTCATTTCCTGTTTCTCTGCTGACAGCCGTTCCAAAAGTAATCTGTGGCAGGTACTAATTTGGGTGATGACCACTTGATCTACATTTTTGGTGGGTAATTACTAAGTCAGAAGTGAGCGAATTTGATATCCCCTGACAGTCAGTAAGGCAGGCATTTTTACTACCCACTCATTAAAGATTCGCTGGTAGTGAAATGCCCTGAATTTTGTACGCTTTTCAGGCATAAGAAAAACCTGTCTGTTAAGTACCGGAAGTTACTACTTATGTTTATTTTGTCACATTTATAAAGTCTAGAATAAGCTAGCTTATGCTCTGCTCTGGGAATAGCTACCTTTTTAAAGAAAGGCTCTTTGGGACCATAAAACTCTCATGAGATCAAAATTCTCATGGTGCCTGGGGCTGGTTGTGGGTCTCCATCCCGTGATAAAATGTTAAATCTCTTCTGCTGAAGCGTTGTTCATGATAAGGGAATCTCGGTAGACTTGGAGGTCTCATTTGGAGGAAGGCTGATAATTTTGCAAGGATGTGGCGTGCCTCCAGGCTCTCTCCGCTGGTTCAAGGAAATGCTCCAGCAGCCAGGAGCATTCCCTGCTCTGGCCATACAAAGCAGCTGTACATCCAGTGGCACTGGCTGATTCAGCAGGGTTTAGGGCTGCCTTTCCTTGCCAGAGCACTCCAGTGAATTCCTTGTGCACTCAAAGTGGCACCAAGCGTCTCACGAGGAACGGGGCCTCGCTGTGATATCAGCACAGCTTGCTTCCTTGCATTGCTTTGGCACTAGCTCCTGCTTCCTCGTAAGACCTTGTGCAAAAGCGAGCAAAAAGAAAACATAATGTGGGAAGAAATAGCCAGACTTCTTTTCAAATGTCAGAGAGACTCAGATTTATTTTGAGTTTTAGAAGAAATGTGGGAAAGGGATATTTGCCAGATTCTTGGCCTCCCCATCTGGCTTCTGTGAACTACCTCTTTATTCCCTCTTTCCCAGTAAGCTTCCCCAAATTTTGGAAGTCAAATCCCTACAACAAATTCTCTGAGAACCAAGCTGAAGGGGGTGGAGAATCTAAATGAATCTTTGTGAACCTAGAGGAAGTTGATATATTGTCTAGGTTTTTGGGTTTGCTCCCAAAATATCTAACTGTTACCAAGTTACTATGAATGCTACAATGCACCTCAACCCATATCCTATATCTTAAACTTTCTCCTGGTCACTTAGTTGCACATGGTTGTCCAACATTTCTGGTCCCATCTCCACGTGTTGGTCAGTCTCTCCTTGCTATAGGTGTAGCATCAACACTTCCATAACAGCGCCTTAGTAATTCACTAAGCAGTGATTTACTGTTTAGTATGTGGCTCTTCAAGTGTCTTTGCCGCAATATTGATTAAATTCATTTAGTCTCTTAATGTGGCTTAAATATGTAGGGTATGTTGTGCAGAGAGGACAGTGAGCGGGTCCCCAAGAATTCCATCAGAATTCATTAGGGTTTTGATGAATTGCAACTGCTAAGAAATTGTCTCCCAGGACTTGGAAATTAGTCAGTACCGAACAGTACAGATGTCAAATAACCTAAAGAGGATAAAACTGAAAAATACTGGCTTAGAGAATTATCTGTTACAGAAATCTGGAGAAACAGTTTAAGAAGAAAAGGAGAGAGAGAAAGAAAATACCTTCATGAAGGGATTGGACATTCCAGTGACACAGCTTCTCTTTTTTTGTATTGTAAAATACCATCTGAGGAAGTGTGTGCATATGGAATTAGTGGGAGAATATTGATTTAAGCCTCTGAATTTGATTTCAAGGTTTGGATTGATTCAGTCTAAATACATTGAATCTGAAAGATATCCAACCATTTATTTCTAAGTGGCATTTAAAAAAAACATTACCCTATATTAATCCAGTGAATATAAATTCCAGTTTATGTTTATTGCACTTATTGAACAGGTTCTGATATCTTGTATGAAATAGATGCTGGAAGTAGGAAAAAATATCTTTTAATCCTACAAAACTGTATCAATCACTTCCTGCAATGAACATCATGTCGATATGTGTGCAGTATTGGAGGAAAACCAGGCACAGATCTTTATTATGGGCAAGGCGATTATCTTTTTAATTGTGAAAATTATGCACATATCCTTTGTGTTCTGATGGAGGCAAATACCATCACGTGTGAATGAGAGCTGAGAGATGTCATTTGGAAAGCCCAGTTCTAATGACCGTTATAACGAGCGTTGCTTATAGACACGTGAGCCAGTGGAATTACATATGGCTAAATGCCTTTCAAAGCTAGTCAGTGCTGACTTCAGAGAGGAGATTATAGCATCCTTGCAGACCCTCTTAAGGAACCAGAATGATCCCCAGCAGGGCTGCCACTGACCACAATGCAGATATAGGCTGATTTTTCCTGGTAGTTGTGTACATCGTGTCGATAAAGTAAATGCATTTTCCAAGCGGGACATACACAAATGAATAACTTCAAGATAATTAAACACCGCAAAAGAGGCAAAAAGGGTAAGTATTAAATTCTGTAACACTACTGTCATTCATATTACTGCTGCTTCCCAAATTTAAAATCTGGTTCCAGATCCAGATTTCTGCCATCAAAGAGTTTTGCAACAGTCTGCTTTTTTTTCCCCTTGAGCTGAAGCTTTGAGGGTGCTTAGATCTGAGATTTTGCTTCGAGTTTTTCCAGAGACAGGAGCCACTGCCTATTTGCATTTGGAGATTTTGCTTTTGAGCCCAAAATTGGATTTAGAAGCCAAAATTCAAGAGTATATTCAAAACACTGATGTTGCCAATCATAGAAATAATTGCCAAATATAAAACTGATCCGGAATATTGTTGGATTCTGGCCACTGTAGAATTCCACAGGTTCCTATACCTATTTTAGACATATAACAATATTGATGCTATAGGTTATTCATATAGTCATTCTTAGAGAAATGAAGTATAATATTTCCCAAACTTGATTTGAAGAAGAGAAATAAAAATGTACAAAAATAATAGTAAAAGGAAAAAGAGTATGGAACAACAACAACAACAGATTAGCTGTGTTTTGCAGACTGTAAGGCTTGTTCTCCCATTCCATGGATACCTGGGAGAGGCAAGCCAGTTTGGGTGAAGTGGAAGCTATACCTCTGCAAAGCTTCCACTATAGACTTTTCTTTCTTTCTTTCTTTCTTTCTTTCTTTCTTTCTTTCTTTCTTTCTTTCTTTCTTTCTTTTCTTCCTTTTTTTTCTTCCTTTCTTTCTTTCTTTCTTTTTCTTCCTTTTTTTTCTTCCTTTCTTTCTTTCTTTCTTTTTCTTTCTTTCTTTCTTTCTTTCTTTCCTTCCTTCCTTCCTTCCTTCCTTCCTTCCTTCCTTCCTTCCTTCCTTCCTTCCTTCCTT